>MJUU01025237.1:42968-60640 GCA_002080025.1 Modiolus philippinarum
GGGGTGGGGTTCAGAGACGGTTACACTTTTATGAAAAAGAGTGGATTTCAAATTTGTTAAGAGCATGAAAAATGTGGAACTTCAAATTCATTTAATCAATCTTTATTCGATTGCCTGAGACATGCAATGTTGTCCAGTAAATTGGTCACTTTTGAGTTGAAAAGACAATATCAAGACTTTTATTTCAAATTAAAGCTATTGGTATATCCCCTTTGTAGAAAAATGATATTTACGTCACAAAACAATAAACAAAACAAACGCTAGAAAAAATTCTGCAAAAAAAAAAAAATCACAGAAAAAAAAATTAAAAAAAATAAAAAACGTCGCCCGAGATCCGCTAAAAAGATATGTTGATATGCTGATCTCCGCTTCATACATTTTAGTTTCTAGAAATGAATAATTCCTCTTGTTTTATTCTTGCCCTTTTCCCTATGCACGGATAACTCGTTATCGACAGGTCAATTAGATTGCAATGAATAGGGAACTGGTTTGTTATAATATCGTACTTTATAGTGCTTAGAGAAACAAATTATTATTATAAAAGCATTGCTTTTAAAAAGTTCTATACCACACGCCGTTAAAGTATTCATATGCTCCGTGATTGAAGCAAGTTTTATCCGCTCTAGTTCTGTTAAGTCGACATTTAAAGTAATTTTTTTTCAGTTTTGGCGTTTTCGGTACGATTTATTCATTTCAATCTCCATTCTTCAATATTTATTGTACAGGATTTTGCTATGTTGATCTTCGTAGACTAGTAAATCAATAGTTGAAAATATTTTAATTGACAATGTTTGGTGATTTCACCGGCTTGGCAAGCTACCAGTACAAGGGTGCACTCGACCGTTTAAAGACTTTACAAGATTTAATGTCGATGTGAATAATGTCTAATATCACATGTGTATAAGGTGATGATAATGATTTAATTAGCTTGACAAACACATGCATTCAGTCGTCGTCTTAGAAATAATCTAAAAATAATATTGGAAATGAATAACATGATATTCAGTTAATGGTCCCTTTCGTGTCATTTAGGTTGTGGTTCGTCGTGAAAGGTTTCTTTCGTCGGGTTACGTCGAGTTTCGTCAGAATGTGAAATATCTCTATAAGAGAGTACGGTATTATAGAGGTACAATGTATAACCTCCTCCCCCCTTGTCCTCCGAGTAAATACAAAAATAGAGATGAAGTCTAGAGTCTATTTTAAGGTTGTATTTTTTTAATTTTGAAGTACAAGAACAATATGATTGGACTAGGACTCGAGCGTTAAGTGGAAAGTTCGCCGAAAATAAGGCCAAAGACCCGAGTCCAAAAAGGACAATTATGCCGTTATTACAAGGCTTGGGTACTATTAAGAACCAAGATTTCACCGAATAGATTTTGCATCGATACGTCATCTATCTAAATTAATGTACAATGATGTAGTAGTATTTATCTATAACAATGTAAAATTAAACAATGCAAAATTAATGACCAAAGATCATCGTTGTACTTTATTTAATCAACACAATTGACTGTCATATTTCTGGTAAAAAATCAAGAATAACAAATAATACAATATACAAGAGTAAAAATTCAAAGTCTTAATCCTTATTTACAGTTCAATATTTCCTCTATTTGTTGAAAATTTTCACAGCCAATAGCAGGGATATAATTAGTAGTGTTGAAATTTTCAGTCCATCTGAAGAGAAAAATAAATAAATAAAAATAACATATGTAGCAATTAAAACAAGAAAGCAAATTAATATTCATTTCATTAGTGAAGCGGTTGGTGGTAAAATCATTATAAAGTTGAACAACTATACTTCGCAATGATATTTGGCGAAAATTATGTGTTTTGATGCATTTTATCTTGTATCTGTGGGGTAATATCAGTGTCGATCGTGCACTGACGCTTATTAAAAAATATGACAAAAAGATTTGTTGAGATCTGTTCAAAAGTTTAAAGAGCAATTCATACAAAAAGCTAAAAAAATATCTTAATTTTTATTTCGTTGTTGTCTTCTCGTTGCATTAAAAACCATTATGCTTTCCGTCTGATATCTGATAAATGACTAAATACCGAGGTATCTGTAAATTTAAATTCTGCATATGCGCATTTCGACAACTTATGTCTTTCCAGTGCAGATGAAATCTAAACGTTTGGAAGACTATAAATTTAAAGATGTTTTCTGATAAAACTGGGATTTGCATATTTTTAATGAATATTTCAGTTTAATTGGTGCATTTTATGGTAAATAGTCAAAACATAGGCTCTGGCGACGTGATATATTTTTTAAAGCGAAGTCCAGGCATCGAAATATAATAATAAGTTATTTTCATGAGGATTATGATATAATTTTAACAAAATATTTCACATAATAACTCATATCAAATAAATAGACGATATTCCACTTTCGAATTTTTGGGTAAATGTCGACATCTTACCTCAAATCTACTGGAAACTGATTTCCGACGTCAGTTGAGCGTAATCGGGGAATTCTCTTATTAATTTTCTTGACCGAAAATAAATTGATTGGAAATGACCTTTCTGTGGTAAAATGTTGATTTATGACATATTCGGCTATTATCCAATCATAAATACCTTTTATATGTTAATAGAATAATTTATTTCCTTTGCCCTCATATACAGGACCGCAATTTTAACTCGTATGATCTCTTTGACCCGCCATTCTAATAGCCTGAACGTTTTTTGAAGAACGTTTATTCTACCTTAACAATATGTTTACAATTTTAACACAATTTATCACAAACAACTTATTTTAATCTGAAAATTACCTGCTGAACTTCCACATCTTACACATCCCGGATGGGTCAAGTCCTCGTCACTTCCGTCTGAACAATCTAGATTTCCATCGCACCTTTTATCAATAGCGACACATGACACTGTACCAGAGACACATCCGAACATAGTTTTACCACAATTCTGTAAAGAGAATTTAAATGGCGTTAGATTTGCTGATACTTTTACTATTTTCAAAAGCGAACTTCAGAGTTCTGAGCTTGATTCAACTTTGTATAAAAAAAGTGTACACTCGATTAAAACAATTTGTTATTTTTCTTTTATATAGTGCTTTGTTACATGTATTTCCGCTACTCTTATTTCCTTGACCACTTACCAACTGTCACTATTTCAACTGCGCTTGGTAAACATTCAGTATCTTTCCCCATCCAATTTTCCAATTTACCTTTGAATGTCTATAAACCAGCATAATATTATTCAGAAAACTTTTGTATATGTCTACTGAACTTGATTTAATTTATGCATAGTTACCTTATCTAAATCACCAAGAACACTTGGATAACACGTTGTTGTCCAACAACTGGATTGTTCTGTTCCACTTCCGACACATTGGGCGCCACCATTAGATGGCGCTGGATTGTCGCATTGTCTAGTTCTTGAATATACCCCATTTCCGCAAGTGACCGAACAAGATGAATATGCTGACCATGAGCCCCAGTTACCATTTACTAAAAATGTTTATATAAATGTAATATAAATGTAATATAAATGTAATAAAAATGTAATATATTGTTTTTGTCATTTGGTATAAATCTGTGTTATCCGAAACACGTATTGGGAGTGATGTTTCTCGTATGGCTAGTGATTCTGATGAAAAGTAAGAATTAATATTTTCAACAAATAATTCTATGAGCAACATGTGCACTGCAAGGTATAAGTCACATGAAGTATTATTGACACTACTGTGTAAATTTTGAAAAAGCAACAAAAAAAAAAATGAGAGACGGTGAAATCTTTAAAATATCTTACCTGCTTGACCATGTGAAACACTGGCCAGTGCAGCTATTGTCACTGCTACCAAGAGAATCATGCCTGTCTTAAAAATTACTACAAAAAAGAAAAAAAACATTAAAAATTAATTAAATCGCTGGTGATACTGGTATAGTTTAGCAGCTACTATCCAGAGTTTGTCGACGAGTCAATTTCAACAATCTTGCAACTCATGACTGACTTGTTTACATTTTAGTATATTAAGCACCAAGTCTCACCAGGATATACAATGGAATTGGACTTGTTATTCCACCTCTTTCGTTTCTAGACATAAATTTTTACATGACGGCTGTTGCATACACAAGAAATGCTTACCGTTGTCGATACATCCAGTCTCACACCTAACCACATCAAGATTATTCCGTGAAATTGTTTGTACTTCACAGCGTAATATAGAATATCGGAAGAGTGTTACTGCCAATCGGGCCCCACATGTGATACGCGTTCATTAATATTCTATGCAGGTGCCCTTTATTTGCCTGCTTTGTTTTACAGCTCATGTAATGTGAAACTTAAGGAATTAAAAAAAGGCAGACAATGAATATAAACAGGTATCCCTGAGAAGATTCCTCAGTAACATACACTTAGTATTTGAATTACAATATTCAAGAGAAAAACACATTTTATATACAAAACTATAAGTACATGCATAACGTAAGCGTCTTTCAGCTTTCTGCACGATGAAAAAAATCAGTAACTTTTCTTTCCTAGCAATATCGTACGTCAATGGCAAAGTTTGTGAGATTTCAAATAAAAAATCGAACTATGTCCATTAAACAAAAAAAAAACTATGTCAGTATGCTGTCAAAAGTAGAAAATGAATTACTTTCATTAAATATAAATATCAAAGATACAAAACAAAACGCAAAATAAGAAATTCATTCTATGTGGCAATCTTCATGTTATTTGGCTGCATTCTACTGATTCATCTCCTTTTGAATCTGCATATTTGAAGATGACTTACATTTTTAGGTCGCGGAAAATTATTTCATTTTTTTTACTAATAAAATAAATAATATATAATATGAAAGAAGAAGTATATCTTTAAAAAATTCTGTTTACCTGTCCAGTGGCTTGTTACTTGTTGGTGTGTACTGGATACTGAAATAAGATCTTCAATTCTGCTAAGTTTTACCTAAGTTTAACGCACAAATCGTTTATTAAAATATTTAAATTTAGAATAAATAATTAAACAAACATCAAAATAGAAATATGTTTAAATTAATTTTATTGCATATTTCATACTTATCCTCTTACTATGTGTCAATATTAGGGAAGGGGATATATGTATAAAAATAACTTAAAATTCACACCTGCTTTAATAAGTATTACTCAGTAAAATGTAATTTAGACCAACAAACGGTGTCTGACCTTTACAAAATCTAGTTTTTATATATTTGTTTCCATGTGGAGTGATCAACATTAGGCCATCCTGAATTATTTCTACAATTCTACGTTTAACGTCAACCGCGCGCGTAGGTTTTTGAAAATTCTTAAAAATAAATAACAAACAAAAAATTTCATAATATCCACAAATTTTCGGGTTGAGGTCGTGATCCGTCACTAATTGAGCAGTCGGGTATGAATCTAATGAAAGACTTGCAAAAGAAAGTGGAATGAAAGGTTTTGTGTCCGTCAAGAATTTAGAATTAAAGTCAATGTCTGAAATCTGCACTAAAGCATATGTGTAAAAGATAATTGAAAATTTTTTGTTTGAAATTCATGTTTGTTATATTTTCCCTCTCTCCCTCATAGATTTCTATGTCTTACATGACGTTAAACATAGAATTAATTTAGGACGGCCTTATAATGCTATTTAGAGAATGAGCGTGGCACTCAGTTGGTCCTACTACATTTGGAGCGAAATGATTGAAATCTACACATAAAAACAAGTGAGGTGTCAGAATTTGGAAAATACTTATATTTTCCCCGCAATTTCTTGAAATAACCCCCCCCCCCCGAAACACACCACAAATAGACTACTGCAGTATGTTGACTTCGATATAAAACGGTGTTTTACTCATAGCTTAATCAATTGGTACGGATATGGTTTGAACTATAAGAGAAAAGGTCAGATTCTAGCAACAATTAACATACCAGTGATAAGAACAGCATGCCAATGCAACGAGATCTGCCTTCAGAAAACAAGGAGATTTAGGTCAATGCAGCCGATTTTTTCATGGTTATATACTCGATGGTTAAATCTGTTGACAAGATTGCATGATATGTAACAAACAACATATTTTGATGATTTACAAGGATAATATTAGTAAACTACTTATCACAGCCATAAACAGTTCATGAGTTTAGTAGTTTTGTCTTTCCCCCCCAAAAAAAAATTATTGTGTGGAATCATGATCTTTAAGTATTGAAAGGAAGATTCGGAATGAACAAATCATCTACTTTTTATTTTTTCAGAATTTATTTTCAATGAAGTATGCATTTCTTTTTAAAGTACAAAATAGTATTCTGGACTGGGTTGCACAAAGCTCAATTAAAACTTAATAGACTATTAAAAGTTAATAGTCTATTAAATTAGTAAGAAATTAACTTTTGTGCAACCCGGTCTTGATATCCAACTTTCTTTTTTCTGTCTACGACCTTTCAATGGTAATTGCTACTGAGTTACTTCCAGACACTACCACAATGGAATGGAGTGTTTGGCGCGCCATAAAACCGGCTTAACCAACCATTTCTTTTGAAATGCCTTTATCGGGTCAGTACCTATGGTGGCTTATTTCTGACATCCACATAATTTTGGTCGAGATAGTTTCATCTCGACAAATTGTGATATTATCATGAACAGTTACAATAATTTTCTCGTTATGTTGACTTTAAAGTGTTCCTCCTCATATCCTTAACTAGAGTAGATTTTGATCATTATAATATCTTTTGTGAAGCCCTCGTACCGTGAGGATGTTATGGTATATTGTATCAGCTGCAGTTCATTTTTTAATTAAATACATACATTTTTATCTTTTGACTGCCATTTATCAAGTGCCAACTTGTTCCCCTTCAAAATGCATAACATGCATTTTCTGTAGGTTCAGATGTTTTTGGACTGTCTCGAACCGAATTTGGTCTGATGTAATTGGTATATCTACCATGGGTTAAGAGATCTTGTATCTATTTCCGATGTACACAGAACTAAAAGTACGGGTTAAAATTTGATGACAGAAAGTAAAAAATTTGAAGTGTGAGCTGTATACTAAAAATTTCAGACATTTGGATATGTTAAGTTTCATAGATATTTCGGTTTTGTTGATCTGCAAGTGCAAAGCTCGACGAAAAGTTTTGATTTCACCTAGCAAAATCTCTTTATGAACACTTCATAAAAATTCACAATCAAAACTTTTCGATACACAACCTCAAGGTTTTCCACAGAGTTGGGTTTCTGATTCAAGGCCTTTAAGTGGATATTGCAGCATTTCAGAAATGCATTGATTCTGGATAATTGTTTCCTATGAAAAAATAAAGAGATATGACTAGATGCAAGAATTTTGAAACTGGTAAAACGGTTAAAATGATTTCGAACTTTTTCTAAACTTAACCCAGCGTAAGAATTTTGTCTTCGATGGTTTGGCTGACATCAAAGCTAATTGCTAAGACAAACTGATCAAATCAGTTTTTGAGTATCTTGAATGTTTTTTATGCTTAAAAGAAATTTTCACCCTTTAAACTTGAAGTTAGAACTGAAAAGGTACAAATGACCGGAAAAAGTGCTATAAATGAACTGGCTAATGGGCAAAGTCATCTATCCGATTTAATCAGACTAATGTTCATTACTAACCCAGCGACCTATATCTACATATTTTCACATCTGCTCGGGATTAAAACAGTTGAAGTTTAAATTGAGTTAAACTACAAAAGAATAAGACGATCAGTATCATGGACATTTTTAAAACTAGACAGGTGACACTAATTTGTCTCTTGGTGATGACCCTGTCCTTTGTTGTGTTCATGGAGCTAGATACATGTATGACGTACATGAACGTAAATGTTCAAATTGAAGTTAATATACCTCGATCCTCGATTCTTCGTCTTAATGACGTATGAGCAAAGCTTATTGTTTATTTAATCCGAGTGTTTCAGATAGTAATTTTGAGAAAAATCAGCAAATCTGCATTCAGACAAGTTTTCATACATTTCAGCACAAATATAAAACGCTGCAAGGATTCATTTACATTTGTAGAATGACGGTCTCTTGAATTTTATCTAAATTACTTGGAATGTATAGAAAACATAAGTTATTTTTCTTCTGTTAGTAATCCCATTTCCAAAAAATACAAGAATAAACAATTTCGTCCTGGCCGGTTTTTCTTTAGTTTAAGATACTAAAATATTTTGTATATTCTGTCATAAAAAAATTCAAGCCTTTGTTACAGTTCTGTTTAAAGCTTAAGGTAGCAGACCATAGGTAACATCCAAAATGTTATCAAATTCAATTTTCTTTAAATTAGCTGTATGGAACAAGTATATAAAAAAATATACTTCAAAGAAAAACTAGATGTTGTCGGAATCGACAGCTATCCCCGCACTCCCTGTTTGACACAGAAAACAGTTGTTATACACCCTCGGCATAATTTTTTTCTCATTATTTTTGAAATCTAACTATTGATAGTCGTTATTGTTACTAAAAGAATTCTAGGATATATGGTTGCTAGGCAGAATTCCAAAAAATAACTGGTCTTTGAGACTTTCAGAAAATTTACCAAGATTGGAATCAATATTTTTGAAATCCATACGTTGAAAATGTTTGCTATAAACTACACAAACAATTTAAGTATGGTTGCTAGGTAGAATTCCAAAAAATAAGTGGTCTTTGAGACTTTCAGGAAATTTATTGATAAAAATGTTTGTCCTAAACTACACAAACATTTTAAGTACAGTTGCAAGATAGAATTCCAAAAATAAATGGTCTTTGAGACTTTCAGGAAATTTACCAAAATTGGAACCGCCTTTCAGAATCCAAAGTTTTCAGAAGTTTGTTTTTTACCAAATACTTGTCAGAGTATAAGATAATATGCCAAAATTAAAAAAAAATATGTGTCTTTGACATTTTCATCAAATTTACCTAAGTTGGAACCGGAACAAAAATTCCAAAAGCTTATTGCAAATCTATAGACTATATGGAACAATTCTGCATAAAGATTGTATCCCTAAATCCCAAAATGTAGGAGGAGTTTGCGTCACATGCCACATGTGTCAAAATCCAAATCTTTGGGTCTTTGTTAAAACTGACATCGTGGGACCTCTTGTTTGCCCCAAGACACATATAAAAAACCCGAAAGCTTATTGCGCATCTACGGACTATATGCAACAATTCTACAACAAAATTAAATCCCTAAATCCATAAATGTAGGAGGAGTTTGTGTCACATGCCACATGTGCAAAAATTGACATCATGAGGCCTCTTGTTTGCACCAAGATCAATATCGAAAATCCGAAAGCTAATTGTGCATCTACAGACTATATCCAACAATTCTACAACAAAATTAAACCCCTAAATCCAAAAAATGTAGGAGTGGTTTGAGTCACAAGAAAAGTGTGACGGACGGATGGACAGACGGACGGACGGACGGAGGGTATAACATTATCCCGAACTTTCTTCGAAAGTGCGGGGATAAAAAATTGAAAAGTCTCACCGTAAGATTTTTGATCTAGTTCACAGAAACAATCTCATCTAAGGTGTCTTAAAATCTGCCATGAATCACTAAAAGGTATATACTACTGTACTGTATAATTAATTAGCCCTAAATTGCTAAACTGCATCATACAAACTTAAAGAATTAAATGAATCCTTCATTAAGTGTTGATTCGCAGTGCTAAAGAAATTACACTGTATAAGCAATACTGTAAACACAGCTTCATTCAATTTCTTCTAGGTGAAAAAAATAATGTCTAATTTTCACCCAAAACTAAGAAATTAAAGACCTTTCACATATATCACTAATATCGAAATTTTATAAAAATTCACCTTACTGTTTTTTTCACATTGTGAGGAAAATGCAAATAAAGTCTTACTTGAAGTTTAAGTAGAAAGACATACGTCCCTTGCCAAATGTCTGACTTTCATTTATTTTAATAGTTCAAGCTTGATATATTGATACAGGTACTTTGAAGTATTTTTAAAAAGACTGTAGTCTCATCATGATATTTTATTTCTGTTTATTATAAACATTCTAAATATTGTGCCCGGCACCTGAATCGGTTTTCAGGGGCTGCAGCTACAGCTACAGGTCTGCCGAACGGGTTCACAGTTGCTAGATAGGAGAATACCCTGTCTATGTGGGGTAGTCGGGTTATAAAGCGGAAAGCCTGATCACGAACCATTGTAGCCAAACTGTGTTGAGAAACATCACGTTTCATGCAGTAGACCCCTTCTATATTTCTATAAGGAGAGCACTGGGTTTCGTATATAAGGCTAATATTTCCTGCACCTTCCCATTTTTCAAGTTTTCCAGTGGCAATCAAAACTCGTTGTCCCTTCCACCTTTATTACTATTTTCTGTTACTTACATTTTTTTAATTGATCAACTTGTTCTCGTCCTGATATAGCTGAAATACTGCTCACAGGACTTAAACTCTAACTAATCAAATTTCAATTTAGCATTTTTGCTTTGAATCAAACACAAACAAAATTGAAAAAATACAGAGGAGAGTTCTAAGATTTGTATATTCTGACTACAATACTAATTAAGAAACTTTATTAGAAAGAGCTAAAATACCAACAATGAATGTAAACCTGAACGATGGATATTGAAACTTTTAATATTTTGCACGACTAAACACCACCTGTTTTGAGCGATTTTATACAGAAAAAAGAAAGTAGTTATAATTTTCGTTACTCTTGTCTTTTACAGGTCCCTAGAGGCAATACTTTAAAATATGGTAAGATGTCTTTTAACTACATCTGTGTATGCTGCCCAATTACTTTGGAATTACCTCCTGATTCTTATAGAACAATCACAAATTTTAATCAATTCAAAACTCAATTATCTTTTTGGAACGGAAAAGAATGTACCTTGTTGGCATGTAAAAATTATAGTTAAAATCTGGTGCAGCATACTAAATTTATAATTTCTTTTTCATTTATATACTATTCGATGATCCACTGTTTTTTTAAATATAATTGTGTTCATAATCGCTAAATGCTTTATGTGTTTTAGCTTTTTCAAATATTGCTGTTTTCATTTCGCTGCTTCCATATAGCATTTTAAGTGCTTTTTAGTGATTTTATGCCGCAAATGTTTTAATTTAATTGACATTTTGTGCATATTTGTGTTTTAATTTCATGCATATGTCTTTATTATGGGTTTTATTATATAGTGCTTGTAGCATTTATCAGTCCTAGTGTGTATTGCATGTTAACAATGAAGGGATATGGAATAAATGCAAATGAGACAAAATGGTAAAACCAAGCGATGGAACAACGCTTTTTTTGTTGTTCTTCATCTTGAAGTCACCATGAGGCCTTCAACAATGACCATTTCTCATACCTCATAGCAAGTTCAAGACGGCCCATAGCACTGCATGTATATGTTTTTATGTATATTATTGTGTATTGCATGTTTCTGTCTAAATACTTGTTTGTAATGTCGGTCCAAAAGCACTTGAGTGCTTATGTTGTTTGCTATACGACTCTAAATAAAACTTATCTTATCGAATCTTTTGGGGTTCCAATTTTCGTGGGTTTTGTGGTTCGCTAAAACCACGAAATTAACTTACCAACGAAATGCCATTTTCCATAGAGTTTTAATGCACAGAATTCGAAACCCCGAATTTAAGTACCTACGAAATTATGATAATTATGAAAACAGTCCGACAACTGATGCCATGCCAACAAATAAAAGTATATCCGTAATATTGGTGGACATTTCATGCATATAGAGCCAGATATATATTTTTTCCTGAATAAAATTGGCTTAAAAATTTGACTTTTAAAACTTTGAAGTTCTTTTCACAAAGAGAAAGACAAACTATCATACTATTTGCTTTTTCTGTTTTACTGTACCAGCAAGTTATGAAAAAGATTAAAAAATGGAAAGGATGGGTTGCGATGAGGCCGTTTTCCGGCCCAACGTGGATATGAATAATATAAGGTCAAAAGTTAAGATATGTATCTGTACTAACTAGTCAAATGATAAAATATTCAAACTGAGCATGCGCATGTTATCTTACAACAATTTTTCACAGAGGTGTCAAAACCCTAATTTCTATGGTCTAAGTCGAAAAAACTTCTGGCAATTAGCCAAACTGGCAAAGTTGTATTAATTTCGATAAACACTTATCATAGAATATTCATAGCCTCTAGTTTAGTGTTCAACATTATTGTATCAGCTTTCAGAATCCGATAGTAGATCACTGAGTCTGGTTATGGGAAAAGATTAAAAAAAACCATGGCAAGCATCATTATAAATTAAAGAAACGTGCATACAACGATGTCAGACCCGTTTAGCATTACCATAGACAACGCACTACTCGTTATAATACATTATTAGATGATAAAAAATATTAGTTTAGTTCGATTCTCACTTACTTTGAAACCGGAAGTGATCCAATCCGAGGACTGCTACAAAGGGATCCTATTGTGGTGTTCAATTATAACTTAAAAATTGATTGTGTTTGCTTTTAGGGGGATGTAACTATAGAATTATTGGCATGAAAGGTAAAAACAAATTGTAACCGTCTTGAAAGATTGACATTTAGATATAAATGAATAATTTTCAAATTGAAAGTCGTAGAAAGTCACTTGGACATCGACATAAAATCACATGGTAGAAACACGATTTTGGGATAAAACAAAAAATAATTCATACTATGGCCGTGACTTCGTCCTTCCCGCTTCCCAGCTCTCCATAGAGTCACATTATGCTTTCAATAGTTCCCTTCACCAATCAAAAGGACAGATTCTGTACGTCTACGACATATTGTGACTATGTTTCTTCCTAAAAAGTATTTAAGGAAGTCTTCTCTGGCATCTTGTTCGCTAGGCAAGTGCCGCAGTTCACAGAGGCCAGTTTTAAACCAAAGATATGTGTTGGTTAGTAAGAGCTTGCAACAAAAAGAGTCTGAAGAAAACTATCCCATTGAAATCGAATTCCAATTCGAGAATATACATATTTTGAAAAAAATACAATTTTGGACCATTTGACCCCTTATAGCTGAAAAGCAGTAATAGATGCGAAAAATCCGTTGACATAATGCTGACAGCTTACAAGAGGAATCTAAAGAAAAAAATCAAAATGCAATGCGATAAAAAATAACAATTTTAGGTTATCTGCACTTTTGTAATTTTGGCCACATTCGGCCCGTTATAGCCCCAAAAGGAAACAAGTTATCAACAATCTAATATATAAGAACTATGTTATTTTTTCATTGGGAATCCATAAAAAAAACTGCAGCAAATATCGGACTAGAAATTAAAATATTTTTTTTGAGATTCGTCCCTTTTTGGCCCCATTCATCTCATGAAAGGTACATGGGACGTGAAATCTGTTGGCATACTACTAAATGGAACTAAGGAGCACACTAAAAATAACCCAATCAAAACCCGATGAATAATGAAAATTCTACAGCAAAATATGTGCAAACGTCAAATTTTACCCTTCTTGCCCCTTTTTCAAAACCGGGAGGGATCACAAAACCCAACACAAGCCCTAGCCTTCTTTTTGTGCCAAGGAACACTGTGTTAAAATTTCATAAGGATTGGCCAACTGGAGCTTAAGTTATTGACCAAAGACAAAAGTGTCTTCAGACAACAACGCCGACGCCCACGATGACGACACCGCCATACGACTTTAAAAATTTTGCGTTCGTATAAAAATATCAAAAGAATCCTACTCAATACTATAATTATTCTTTTGTAATGAAAAATATGCTTTCTTTCCAACTTCAGGACAAAGAGCGATAACTCGTTTTATCATTTTTGGCAAAGTGCCAATGATATAAAATTGATTACAACTTAAGAAATAACCGCATTTTGCTTTTAAAATGACTTGGTTGCATTGATACTTTTTTTTTAATACGCGTAATACATAAACGAGTAATATTGGTTAATTTTGACTTTTACGGTAAAGCATTGTTGTTGAAAATTATGGCATTTTTCATGTTTTTCAACATGACCTGCACGTGGACCCAGGTTGATTCTTTGCATGAATGATAACCTATGTATAATGCATTTATGATGTAAATATGAAGCTGGGTCCAAATGCAGGTTATAGTTAAATCTGAATTGGAACGTGATCCATTGGAAGCCTTTTTCCATAGGCCCAACGCTAATTACCCTTGATAGGGGTGTAAAAGAACATACATTTTCTCGAATATTTGTCAAAAGATCAAATTATTAGATTATATTTTGAATAATAGGATTATTATGCTTTAAAAAGACAAAAGAAACGCCGAGTTTCCTCGAAGAAAATAATTTTGAGATTCCCTTGGGCCGATTTAGCATCTTATCGCAACCCATCCTTTTCAGATTTTTTTAAATGATGCCTAATTAACACTTCTTTAATACTTTACCATATTTAAGACTTTTAACCTATGGGAATATCCAATACTAAATATAAGCAATCAACCATTGAAAATTAAACGATCGTGTTTAAATTAGGAAAATATGCCATAGTGTAATTAACTAAATGACAAAGCAAATTATTGAGATATATGTACCAAGTCAAACACATGTTTACTGTAAGAAAATATTTAGAATAATAAAATAGGGATTTGGGCTCAGTTTGTTGGTCTTTCAAATCCTTTCTTGCCTCTTGACAGGTTGTAATGCTGTTTTTTTTTTTGTTTTTGTTTTGTTTTTGTTTTTTTTGGGGGGGNGGGGGGGGGGGGGGGGGGTTGCATCCTAGCTAGCCTGTCTGAGTTATTTTACTCAGCGGTTGACCTTATTGGTACCACTTTTGGCCTTCTTAGATTTCTAAAAACACCTTAAGCTTGCCAGTTAATTTTATGTTTGTTGCCGATCCCGCAGTCATGGAGTAAAACATTATGGATGCAGCATAATGCCATTGTTCGACATCTAGCAATCAACAGCTAGGGCCGTCTTGAACTTACTACAAAATATGAGTAAACCTCACTACTGAAGGCCTCAGGATGACTTCCAATTGAAG
Organism: Modiolus philippinarum; assembly: GCA_002080025.1. Lineage (NCBI taxonomy): Eukaryota > Metazoa > Mollusca > Bivalvia > Mytilida > Modiolidae > Modiolus > Modiolus philippinarum. The sequence goes on from MJUU01025237.1 coordinate 57,875, forward strand.
GACAATATTAAAAATGTTGTTCAATTGCTTGATTGTAGCAGTATTTGTACATACTTTGTCTTATGTGGATATACTCCATATCCTTTCATCGCTTATTCAAAACATTTGTTGGGCTAAGTTGTCATGGAGCAAATTAATGTTCTTTGAAATGTTTTGTAATTGATACTCGTTATTTTATTTTATTGCAAATGGTTGTGAAAGCCTTTGATGAAACATCGGTAATATTTGTAAAATGTTGCAATAACACGCGTGCCTATCAAATTCTAATGAAATACATGTCTTTATTTTATAACAATACGTATTGATAATATTTACATTTTGAATTTAATACAATGTACTTTTCTTAATAATACATATCTGGTAGTTAAGTGATAACATTATAATAAAAACATTAGTTTACTGCAGTTTGTCATTTTATTTGCAAGACCGGAGACCAAAGACAAGCATCCATACCAATAAGGTAAGGATTAAGGTGTAAGAACTATATAAAAAAAAACTAGCACATATTACTCAAACAGTATAATAATTTTATACATGCAAGCTAAAACAATCTTTCTACTTTTTTGTTGATTCTATGTAACCGAAGGAACATTACAAAGATGAGAATAACTAAATACCAAACTTAATTACTGTAAATTTGGTTTCTGCATATGGCCATTTCGACAACTTATGTCTCATCAGCGTCGATAAATTCTAAACATTTGGAAGATCATGAACTCAAAGATGTTTAAAAACACACACAGAGAGAGAGAGAGAGAGTGAGAGAGAAAGAGAGAGAGCAAATAACAATACAATCTAAATGGAAAGCTAAAATCAGCTGAGGACAGAGCTTTGCAGGAGGGAGATACTCCTTAGTTTTCATCAAATTTACAAAAATTTTGATATTGAAAGTTTCCAAATAATATCGGCTTTCTGTAAAATGATAAATAAATAATGACAAGATATTAGAAAACAAACGTGAAAATTTTACAAGTTAAAACCCGTTAAAACCGAGATATTTCTCATATGGCACTTTATTTCGATATTTGTTACTGGTGACGAAATTTATATAAAATAAGGAGAAATTTATTTCTGGACATTTATAATTAAAAACGGTTTTTTTGTAATGATAGAATTGTGGATGCACAAAAAATTACATAAATATTTCCATATATAAGATCCCTTCGTTTATGCTGATTATTCCTGCAATTAATATTTTCTGCAATTTTAGTGTTTATTTGGTACATTTCAACATGAAATGAATCACTGAATTTATAACAATAAGATATCAATAATAAGAAAAATAAAACTTTATGCAATAGTACTATATATATATAATTTTTTTTGCTTTAGAGGGTCGACAAGTTACAATGAAGATTGTGGTGTGTTTAGCCGCAGTATTAGGACTGTGTTTTGGAGGTTTGTTGTTTCAGCTATCTGATTTAATTTCTGTCTTTTACTTTAAGAACATAAAATAGAGATTAAAAATAAATATATTCTGACTGTGTTGATCGCTCACATTTATACTATACCCGCAACTACACAATTTTCTCTTAATGGTTCTCTTTCTAAGCATGCGTTTCAATCACTTTGTTCCAACTTACATTTAATCAAAAGCAATATTTTTTTTTAGAATTTAAGGATGTAGTAAGGTGAATTTTTATAAATCTACAATTTTAAATTGATATCCTGAATGGAAAGAGCATTTTTAAAGGAATAAAGTAAGCTAAAAATATTGATACATTGTAGGTTATTGGCCTTGTTTTCAAGATATTTCACATTTTTAAAAATGGCGGGAAAAGCTCTCTTGGACTTTTACCTTAGTATAGCATGGACACAATATTGATTTGTTTCACATGAAAGGAAAATCTACAATCTAATAAAATCTTACTTACTTACTTAAAATGAGCTTCTGAAGACTTTGATGACTAGAAAATTGGGTGTAATGGGGCAAAATATTTTACATAGTAATACTGGATAAGATCAGAGAAATCCGAATGACTTTTACAAACTGAAGAAACCTCACCTTAACACATCCTTAACAGAAAAGTAGACAATTCGAAAAAACGACAGTAGAATAATATAGCCTTTATAGTTCAAAATCTTTCTATAATTCACAAATAAACCAACCAAGTTCTTATTTTTGGAGGTTATTCCTTAAGGCATATCTGATATATATTTCTGGTTTTCATTAAGTTTTTCGTGTTTAACAAAAATTTGATGTAAATTCAAAATATCACATTCGTCATATGTTTAGGGCACTCCAATATCATATGCATTTGAGATAGTTTGGGGATGCAACTCATTACGTCTAAACAAAAAGAAAACAACAAGTTCTAATTGAACCATAGCTTTGTCTTGTTCTTAGACAAAAGCTAAATCAGAATGCCTTCATTCTAATTTGCCAGTTTATACTTATCATAAGTTTTTTACATTTTAAACCACTCCACCCAGTCCCCCACCCCCACCCCATAATGCAGGACAATCATGTCGATAAACGAGGTCCATAAATTTTATGTGTTGAATACTTCGGTCCCTAACCGACGTTCTCTATATATGATATCAATTTAAATCGTAGATTTGCTTTATTTTGCCTTGATAAATCATGTAGTCTGGAAAAGATAAGCAACCATAATTTAAATAAACTGTATAATTTTCTTACACATGTATCTTCTACAAAAATTAGCAGACCAACTTTGCCCTTATTTTTATGGACTTAATTTAATTCAAAACGTTGACAAACCATAGTAATAATTTGCTTATATTTTGCTTTGCAGCTGGCCGAGA
>MJUU01025240.1:442-29389 GCA_002080025.1 Modiolus philippinarum
AAGAAGGAAGTAAGTGTGAATTTAAAAATCATCATTTTAAATTAAAACTACCATTTGTTGGATATGCGGACTTTGAAGCAATTAATATAAAGTTAAATTATATGGATGTTGATCTTCGAAAACAAATTAATAAATTAAGAATAAAAAGTAAATCACATAATGTTAATTCAAAAATAAAAAATATGATTATTAATAAAATAATAAAAGAAGGAGAGTTAACTAAAAAAAGAGCAAAATTAGTTTATCATAAATATATTAATAATAAAATAAAAAATGGAGAAACAAAAAAATATATAGATAAAATTAAAGAAAAATATATTGAAAAACATTTTAATAAGTTGATAGATAAAATTTTCGATAAATGGGTTAAAGATGAAAGACCCAAAGAAATAAGTAATTATGAAATAAATAAATATTGTGAAATGAATAAACTTAAAAGGAGAAAGATTGATATTAATAATCTACGAAATAAAATAAAAAGAGAAAACATTAAATTATCTTTTAAAGATAATACAATAAATTTACAACAACAAAAAGTAGTTTCTTATAATTTACAATTAGTTTCTCAATATCCTAATGTTATACCAAATAAAAATATTAACCATGAACCTAGTGAAAATGCTGAGGAAGATTTTGTTAAAACATGTTTACATTATAAAGATAAAATTAAATGGGCTTATTATCATGCAGAAAAGAAATTTAAAATATCAAAAGAGAAAAAAGAAGAACTATATAATACTTCTGATTGTTGTTATATGTGTAAAAAGGAATTAGAAAGAAAAGAAAAAATAATTGAACATAACCATTTATCAGGTCAATTTAGAGGAATTTCCTGCTCTAGTTGTAATTGCTTAGAATCTAGAGATCGAAAACAATTCCCAATCTTTTTCCATAACGGGAGCGGATATGACTTCCATTTTTTAACAGAAGAACTACTAAAACATGAAAAAATACAATAAAGTAAAGGTATTACCAAAAGATAGTGAAAATTACATATCAATAACATTTAAGGATACATATTTTAAGTTAGTTTTTAAAGATAGTATAATATTTTTACTGAGTAGTATAGATAACTTATCTAAAACATAAAGAGATGATCAATATAAAATACTTAAAAAAGAATTATTTATCCATGTTAAACATCAATTATTTGGATTTTATAATAATGAATTTAGTAAAGAAATGAAAAGGCATGAAGAAAGAGGCGATAATTAATTGAGCATTATACAAATCTTTTATTTGAAGATTCAAAATATCATGAGTATAACGAAAGTGAAAAGAAATGGGAAAGAAGTTTTAAAGGTGTATTTCCATATGATTATTTTGATTCTTTAGAGAAATCAAAAAATAAATTTTTCCCAGATAAAAAAGAATTTTATTCTATATTGAATCAAAAAGATATATCAGATAAAGAATATAATCACGGAAAAAAAGATATTTGATAGATATTGTGAAACATTTAAACTTTACTTAATGCTTTATCAAAAACTAGATGTGTTAATATTAACCGATGTATTTGAGAATTTTAGAGAACTATGTTTAAAATATTATGAAATAGATCCAGCTTATTGTTATTCAGCACCTGGTTTATCATGGAATGCAGGATTAAGATATACAGGAATAAAATTTGATTTGATAAATAATATAGATATGTTAAATATGATTAAAAAAGCTATTAGAGGCGGATTTTCCGGGGTATTAGGAAAACGTTATGTTGAAGCAAATAATAAATTTACTAATAAAGAAAAATTAGATAATCCAAATTATCTTTTTTATATAGATGCTAATAATTTATATGGTGGTGGGATGTCAGAAAAACTTCCGACTGGAAATTTTAAATGGGAAGATGAAGATAAAGAAAATCAAGATATAAACTATTATTTAGATAAATGTAATGAAGAAAAGGGAATAATTTTTAAAGTGGATTTAGAATATGATCCACAAACAAAATTCAAATTGAGAAAATATCCACATATGCCAGTTTTAAGAAATATAAATGAAGAAGAAATATCAGATTATTCAAGAAATTTTTTAAAACAACATAATACTAAATTAGGAAACGTTGAAAAATTAATCTTAGATCTTCATGATAAGAAAGATTACATTGTACATTATGATATTCTCAAATAATACATTTCCCTTGGAATAAAAGTAACAAAAATTCATAGTATAATATCCTTTAATCATAAAAAGTGGTTAAAAGATTATATTGATTTCAATACAAGCATGAGAGCAAAAGCAGAAAATGATTTTGAAAAAGATTTCTGGAAATTAATGAATAATTCTTTTTACGGAAAAACAATGGAGGATATTTCTAATAGATGTTTAGTAGAATTAGCATATAATCCTGAAGATCTTAAAAGATTAGCATCGAGAGATAATCTAAAAGATATTATAGATTTCAATGATAATTTTAAAGCAGTATTATTAAATTATAAATCAATGTATTTTAATAAACCTATTTATTTAGGAATGTGTATTTTAGATTATTCAAAATTCGTAATGTATAAATTTTATTATGATATGATTGAAAAATATTTTCCAAATAATGAAATTTTATATTCCAACACGAACGCATTTGTATTAAATATATATTAAATGTATTCAACTGTAAATAAAAAGGTAATATGTAAATTTAAAGATGAATTAGGAGGAAAAATAATGACAAAATTTATTGGAATAAGAAGTAAAATGTATGGATATGAATATATAGATTTAAGCAAAGTTGAATTTAAATGTACAGCAAAGGGAGTAAAAAAACAGCTAAAAAAGAATTAAATTCTGAATCATATAAAAGTTGTTTATTTGAAAAAAAAAATAATTCATAAAACAATGTTTAATATAGTACATAAGAAACATAAAATATATCTAAATGAGATTATTAAAATTGGGTTATCACCCTTTGATGATAAGAGATATATCTTAGATAACGGAATAGATACACAACCTTATGGTTTTAATTTATTTTATTTTCCAAGCAATAAAACCAGTTAATGCCATACCACCAATAACAAATGCAATTTCTCTATTTTTCTGATCTTCTGACGGTGTATAAAAATCACTTAATTTTGATTTAAGATCTAAAACTGAATTTGAAGGTATATTTAATCGGTTACCAGTAACATTATAATATTCTCTCATAGCTTGATCAACATCTTCATAAGTTTGAACAGCATGATTTTCTTTTTTTAATTGTTCATTAATATAATCAAATCTTTGAATTCTTCTTTTATTCCATTTTTCTGTTTCTTCTTCTAATTTTTCTATAGCTTTATCATGTCTTATTTTTTCTTCATTCGCGTTACTACCCATATGTGAAAATAAATAATTACTACCAGAAAATGTCATTGCTCCTCCTAACATCATTGCTAAAGCACTTGCCATTTTTAAGAAAATAAAATAAAATAAAATCAATATTTTTTTATTTATTACTTCATTATATCAGCAGGTATAATGCCTTGCTTAATCAACATGTCCTTTGTTGCCATTGCAAGCAGTATATCAATGGATAACATAAAAATATCATTCATGTTAAAATCTACTTTTGGTGCTGACCTTCTAAATACTTTTTTACCTATTTCTGCATATGTAACTGTTAAAAATGTTTCCACTCCAGCATGATATAACATATTTGCTATTTGTTTTCCGTCTTTTGGTGTTGCCATTTTTATATATTAAATTTTTAATTTTTTTAATTTTCTAAAATTTTTTAATTTTTTTAATTCTTCTATTTCTTTTTCAAATTTATCATGTTTATTTTTCTTCAATTTCTTCTTTTAATTCTTCTTTTATTTCTTCTTTTATTTCTTTTTTATATAATTCACATAACATTAAAAAATTATTTATAATTTCTAAAGATAATGCTGAAAAAATTCACACGTCTATAATTGTATCTATTTTTTCTATTTTTCCCATTTTAAAAAAAAATAAAATTAGTTAATTTCAAACGGGTCAATTTCTTTTTGTTTTTCTGGTTTTTTTAAAGGGATTTGCTCGCTTGGTTTTTCTTTACCTAACATGATTTCTCTAATCATTTTTTCTGGTATATCACTTTGGTTATAAAAAAACAATCCTAATCCAACAACTACAATTGATAAACATAATGGTAATATGTTCCAATTTTGTTTGTTTGTTGGACATAGATGATGAAAAGAATCTGTATGTTTTGTTATTTGAAGCTCACCAGCTTGTTTTAATTCTATGTTTTCTTTTTTGAATTTATCTTCTTCTTTTCTTTTTATTTCAGCTTTTAGCTTTTTTGCTTCTACACCTTTCTTACCAGCGGCTACTCGTTTTTGGGTTTTTTTGTTGAGGTTTTTTAGAAGAGGACTGTTCGCTTCGCTCGCTAGATTCTTCTTTTATTTCTTCTTTGTTTTCTTCTTGTTCAGAATTTTCACTCGTCATTTTTTATGTCATTATCTTCATCTCTTTTTTGGAAATCAATATGTCTTGCTGTTGTTAAAATTGCAGTAAAAGGAGCAAGATACATCCCATATCTATAGTACAGTTCACAACATACATTAGTTAAAGCGTGGTTGATAAAAGGATCTTCCCCTAAGTCTTGCATTGAATTTGGTGGATTAACAACGTTGAAATATTTTGATACACCCATAACATATAAATTAATAAAAGAGTTTCCTAATGTCTTGGTCATACTGGCCCCTAACCTTGCTTCATATTTACAACATAATTTATGTATTTGTTCTGGTGTCATTGTATCAATTTCTGACAATTGTAATTCTTTACCCAGATATTGCTTACTACCCCCACCAGCAACAACGGCCGATAATCTTTCACGTTTTTTTTTTCTTGTTTGTCATTATCACATCCGTTCGAATCAAAATCTATGTTTTCAATATTATCATCTCTTAAAAATTCGTCAGTGCTCATTTTATATATTTTATTTTTAAGTTTAAAAAAACTAAATACAAAATAACCAACTAATGACAAAACTGCAGTATTTGTTATAATTGTTAGTATTTCTAATAACATTGCTTTTTATTGCTATTTTTTTTTTTGCTTTATAATTTAAGCATTTCTTAAGCATTTCTTAAACATTACTTAAGCATGATTTAAGCATTACTAAAGCATTAGTTTTTTTCTTATTTTGGAAATACTAAATCATAAGCATGATATTTATTTTTTTTATTATTTTTACATGTTTTCAAACCGAGTGGTCTTACATAAAAAGGAGTATCTTCGTTTTCTATTTTTTCAGCAAGGTGAGAAGGACACCAAACTTCACCATTATTTTCGACAGATAAAATTACACTCTTACCAAAACTTGTATTAACATATTTATAATCAGTGATTTGTAAATTTTATCAATTTCTAAGTCGGTCCATTTTTGTGTATTGTGATCTTTTTGTTTTTTTAACAATCTTTCAAATTCTTCTCTCTTCATTTTTAAAAAATGAATTTAATTAACTCTTTTCTCGCTTAATCAAGTAACCAATAACCAGTAGGTTGGTCTGTCTTTAATATTAATTAACGATGTTTCTTTTTTTTAAGTTCTTCTTTTATTCTTTGCCTTTCTTCCAAAGTAGGAATAACATCATTTTCTCTTAGGCAATTATCAAAACTATCTCTATCTTTTGTGTAGAACATACATAACCATTTTGTTTGTTCTCTTAAATCTTTTAACACTGAATTATATCTCTGTGAAATTACCCAAATTGATTGTTCAGTGTGTCTTCCTGAAAATGCAAGTTCAGAAAGCATATGCCTTTTTTTGTTAATTCTTTTGTTGCGCTACAATCATCTATAATATATGATGTTGGATGACCAGCATATTTCTTAAAAAATATCCTTAATAATTCTTGTAATTTTTCTTCTCCGTTATTGAGAATAGGATTAAGAATTATCAATTTTTTTGTTTTTGGTTTTCTAACATCACCGATCCATTCACGATTTTTATATGCCTTGTTCCATTGAATGGTTGGACAAAGTATAACAATATAATTAAACATTTGAAGATATTCTTTTTCTAATAAATCAAGAACAAATTCTGTTTTTCCACAGCCTGTCTGACCACAAATAATTGCACAATGAGGGTATTTTGGTAATTCCATTTTTTAATAAATAAAATAAACTGTTCGCTTAATAATTTACTTCTTTAAATCTTCCATCTTCAAAAATAATTTGTGCGTCTTGTATAACAAAAATATAAACATTTATCGGTTTATCAGCTCCTTCTTTTTTCATTATTTGAATTGTAATACCTTCAGAGGCATTTTCGATTCTCCTACCTGAACCGTGTAATGAGTTATCATCTGTTGAACGGAGGTCTAACCATAAAGCATAATTAGTTGTTAAGTATTTTTCTAATGTAGTATAGGATGAATTTAAATTTTTTGCGGGTATATTTGTTTCTTTATCTCGTTTTGAATTTAAACCAAAGAATCTATTTATTTCATCCCAATGTTGATATGATTTCATTCCTTAACTGTATAATTGATTTGGAACACCTTCTATTGTCATTTCTACTTTTGTTATATTGGGATTATAATAAGTCTCTGTACTTGTTCTATCGGGGTCTTCGAATAACATTAAAATTCCTTTCATACTTTTAGCTGGAACATTTAGATTAATATTCCACAATGTATCTTTTTTGTTTTTGGTTATTTTTCTATGTCTTAATATCCTGTCATATAAGATAACCATTTTACCATCAACTTCCTGTCTTATTTGTCTTGCTAATTTACTGTCAGAAACCATATCAAATTCTAAACAAATGTTTTTTATTGTATAACTTGCAGATGAATCTGTTGATTTGATGACATTACTATAATTATTAAATGTAAGTTCATATTCAAGTCTATAGCCAAGACCTGATTGATAAAAAGGCATATGACTTTCTAATATTTCAAAGTCAAGTGGTATACAAAATCTTGAACCATAGGCTGTTGCAATTGCTTGGTCTCCTACATTTTCTGTTTTATCTCCTGCTCCAATTCTATGTTTTAACATGTTTTCAGTACCATTCCTTGATATGCCATATTTTCACGTTCAGTTGTAGATTTCCACAAATCAACATAACAATGATATATATCGCTATCATCAATCGACATAATTTCATTCCCACTTATTCGAATTGTTGTTTTTTTAACTATTGATCTTCCTATATTTTGATATATAGTTGCATTATCGTCTGTAGATTTGAGTTCTATTTCGAAAGCTAACCTGGTTGTTGCAGGAACAATAACATCATTACTACTTAGATTAGGAAATCTCACTAATAACTGTTGATTTTGATCAATTGTTGAAGGATTGTTAGTTATTACGACACTTTGACGAATTCCTTTCACACCAAATTGTTCTCTTAATTTTCTGTAAGGATTTAATTTTTCTCCGTAAGACTCCATTTTTAAGGGATGAAAATATAGTTTATAAAAATAATTCAATTACCGCTGATACTAGAGTATTGATACATAAAGGACTATCACTCTTACTCATAAAACTTATTCTATCTCCAGCCTTAACATATAAAGGTTTTTCAAAGTTTTTATATTTATGATATTCATAAACAGAATCATCCAATTCTATTCCATCATTAGTTAAATTATCATTAACACTTACCACGACAGTTTAACCATCTTTTCCTGTTTTTAGACTTATTAAACAAAGACCTAATGTTTGACCTGGATAATTAATAACATATTCACTACCACCAGTACCAATATTAAACATTTGATTAAACTTTAAAGGTCCATTAATACCAGCGAATATACATATTGTGTTTCTGTCTGGTATATTTATAATTTTGTTATATAATAAATTATTATTACTTTCCATTACTTGAAGCTCGTTTCTCATTTTTAATATTTCCGATGCATCTACGTGTTTTTTTTTTAACCCCAAATATACTCATTTTTATTATAAAAATTTTAAATAATTTCTAAAACACAATTAATTGGTAAACTATTACTTATTTTTTTACTATACTCATCTCTAATTTCTAATTTTAATTCTGTTATTACATCATTTACTAAACATTTATATTCTGGATGCTCAAATCTCGTTGTTATAACATCTCCAAACTCTTTATTCTCAACTGGAATAACAGCCAATAATGTACTCGGAGCACCATCAAGATAATTATAAAAAGTGCTTACTTGTTCTAAATGTAAATACAATGATTTATAGATAGCAAAATCTATGGGTCTGTTTCCATAATGTTTTTCATTAGGTGTGAATATTTTTGTTTTATTAAATCCTAACATATATCTTAAACTTTTATTTATTTTTAATTCAACAGGAGTGGTTAATAAAGCAATACCATTTGTTTCATTTACGGACAATTCAATATTTTCTTTTATAAATTCATTCGCTATTTGTTTGAAACTATAATAACGATCTTTAAGTTTTATGGGTCTCTCTCCAGTTTTTTTTATATGTTCATCTGAAATATTATCCCAACCTACGCAATATGTTATATATTTTAAACCTATACGTTTATTTCCCTCTCTGTTATCAATGTACGTAAGTAAGTTTATTGTTTTATCAATATTTGAAATAGTATGGTACATTTTTTAGGGTAAAAAATGAAAAAAGAATTTAAATATAATCCTAATGCATCGTATAATCCTCACACTATATATTCTAAAAAAGATTTGGGAAATTTTCCCTCCGGTCAAAATCTTGTTAATCAATTAATATTTGTAAATCAAAAAGAAAACTTTAAAACAACTTTCCGCGATTTATTTCAAAATTATCAAAACCCACCATTACACACCAACGAACCATGGAATACATGGATTCATTGTTCGTTTGATTGGTGGCAATGTCAATTAAACTTTGCAGTCTGGTGTGTAAGTACGGGGTGTGGTGTTTCTTATGATGATCATATAAAAAACACTTCAAATTTAACCCAAACGGTTTATATGTTTCATTTATATTATTGTATTGCCAGAATCTTAAAAGAACTTAAATCACCTTTACCAACTGATTCTTCTTTCTGTTATTACAAAAATCCCTATGATAAAGCAGCATATCAAAAAATATGTAATGAATTTCAAATTTCACCTCATACAGATTGGAGACAAAAATTAGAAACAGCTTGCCATGGTTTAGGAAGTTTTACTGAATACTATAAACCAAGTGCTGAATATAGAATGAATTCTCAGAATGGACCATTATTAAATATAAACGATTCTATTAAGCATACAATAGATATAAATATGGCTTGGACAACATTTATTCTAGACAAATCAGAAGGTTTTACAAAAGTAGGCATTGAACGTATTAATGAAAGAATTAGAACGTTTGTATGGGCTTTATTAGGAGCACAATCTCAAACACTTGTAGATATACTAAAAATAGGTACAGGATTTGATGCTCAAAAACAATTCTTAGCAAACGTTCAAGATGCTATTATTAATTCCATAGATTTACCCTCTCAGATTTCTCATTATGAACGAGTATTAAAGTACGCAAGAACGTTGATTATGTCTATGGTATTGGGTTATACATGTCTCCAAGTGATATGAGATTACAAATTGCAACAATTGTTGGTTATAATAACAAAATTGTAATCGCAACAAAAGATCAAAAACTAGGCTTTAACGATGATATAAATAATAAACATTTTTCTCATTTTTCAGATAAATTAGATTGAACAAAAACAAAAAAATCTTTACCAGAACTTGTTCATGATATTCCAAAACCTTCTAATAAATTTGTTCAAGATAAACCGAATATAGAACATGAAGAAAATAAACAAGCAATAATATTTGGAAGTTTTGTATTAGGTATTGTAGGACTAATCATTTATAAGATTTATTAATGTAATTATATTTTTTTAAATATTCCCTAGCAGCAGCATACAATAAACCTACAACAAAAACAAGTAAAGCCCATAAATTATTTGCAAACCAATTTACTACGTCTTTTGTTGCATTTAACAACCAAGACACAATAGCACCGATAATTCCTGATAATGCAGCTGCTAATTTTCCTGCAAGCTTAGCTAGTAATTTACCAAGATTTGATAATTGTTTTTTTATCCAATCTTTTACATCTGTTTTATTTGTAGGAGGTGGAGGACTACTTCCACTACCAGAAGGAATAATTGCCTCAACAATAACATCAATAATCAATCCAAAAGCAGTTAAAACACTGACTATTGTTATTCCTTGTTCTCTGAATAATGTTCTAATTCTTTCCCTTAATGTTGTGTCTTCGTTTGATATTTTACGTGTTGTCTCTTTAATTCTATTTAACTGTTTACGTAGTTTATCTCTATTAATATTAATTACCTCTAATATTCCACTTCTCCTAATTTCCAAATTTGTTATTTCTTTTCTTAATTTATTTATTTTATCTTCATTTTTTTCTAGTATAGCTAATCTTAATTCTTTCTTTTTTTCTTCTATTTTTTTATTTATTTCATACAGTCTTGGTAATTGATTTGCAATCTCTTCTTCATTTTTTGTATTTGCTTCCAATAAACCATTCATTTCTCTCATATCTACTTTTGTTTGTGTTTCTTTATCAAACGATGTTAATATTTCTTTTACAGATTTTGTTGCATTACTTGATGTTTCTAAAAGTTCTTCAGCCTCTTGTTCGGAAGTTATATCCCTATTTTCTTGGTTTAGTCTTTCTAATCTATTTTCAACTTCATTTATATGTTGATTAGTTATATTATAATGTTCAACACCTAGAACATTTCTAATGAAATTAACACCACATTTTTTTAAAGTGTCAAATTGATAAAATCTTAATACACCTCCTTGGTAAAATGTTAATCTAACTTCATTACCATATCCATATATTACATATAAATTAATTCTTCCCTCATTATCTTTCCCTAAAAAGAAATTTTTACGATCTTTATTTAAATCTGATTCGTCATTTACTTTGTAAAATCTTTTTACCATCTGTTTGATTATTTTACTTTTGTGAGTTATTTGATCTTCTGGTGATAAATTTTCTAATTGTTCAAAATATTTATTTATATACTGGTGAAACTCATAATTATTTTTAAAAGAAGTTTCTACTTCATTATCATTATCATACTTATCCCGTCTACTTATATCATTCATTTCAATTTCTCCTCCTTCAGCCATTTTTTAATTAAAAAATTTATTCATATTTTGGTGGAGGGTCATTTACTATAGTAATTTTATTGAAGAAAATTAAATATTTTCCATTTTTTTTTAATTCACTTCTTACTCTTGCTTCTGTATCTTCTATTAATTTTTTTCTTTCTTCATCATTCATTCTTGTTTGTGTTTGTTTTGTACGTATATTTTCTTTCATTTTATTATATTTTTCTAATTCATCTAAAATCAATTTAAATTCATTTTCATTTATCTGTCCATCAGTTAAAGATTCTGAAATTAAATTTTTTATACTGTTTAACTTGCATTCTGCCATTGTTTTAATTTCATAATGTTTTTTTGATTTTGTTGTAAGTTAACGTCTAATAAGTTTAACACAAGCACCTAAACCTCCACACGCGACAGCTGTAATTTGTATGGGAAGTAAAAAAGGAACTGCAATTCTTACACCTGCTAAAACAACAGATATTGAAATTAGACTTGTATCGACACCATCCGTTGCATTAACTCCTCGTTTATATTTCTTGTATAGTGATTTACGTTTATCTCTTTCATTTATTAACGTTTTTTCTATTTCTGTTATTTTTTGTAATCTATAATTTTGTCCATCTTCTATAGGTAATTCTGGATATAAATCTGGGGCTGTTGGTTGCTTCATTTTTAAGGCATTAATTTGTTAATTACAGTTTAAACAAAATTTTCGTTTGACATGACAAACAAAAAGGCAAGACATAAAAAACATACGAAGCCATTTAAATCTCAAATTTATACATTTAAACATCAACAATCCAATTACGCATTCATTATTGATATACAGTACGCTTGGTTTGTCATTTAAATTGAAATGTAGAAGTAGTCTATTTAAAACTCATGTCCTATTAAATAGCGTATTGTAATCAACAAAATCAATGCGATGTCAGTACATAATAAACTGGCTGTTTATTGACAATTACCGAGTAATACAACTTTCACGACAGAGTTATCTAACTTTCATTGTGTATTACTCGGTAATTCATATTTTAATTTTCTTTTTTATGTGTATATGTTAACTTTTTTATTGTGTATTACTCGGTAATTCATATAATTTTTTTCTTTATTGTGCATTACCCAGTAATTCATATAATTTTTTTCTGTATTGTGTATTACCCAGTAATTCATATCATTTTTTTTCTTTATTGTGTATTACTCGGTAATTCATAAAATTTTTTTCTTTATTGTGCATTACCCAGTAATTCATATAATTTTTTTCTGTATTGTGTATTACCCAGTAATTCATATCATTTTTTTCTTTATTGTGTATTACTCGGTATTTCATATTATTTTTTTCTTTATTGTGTATTACCCAGTAATTCTTTAATTGCTGAACTTCCGGAATTTTTTTTTATTGGGAGAGGGGGTCAAAATTTTTTTTCTCACTTTTTCTGTGTAACTTTTTAACACCTCCGGCTGTTTTTTTTTTTTAAACACAATAGTAATATGCTATATTGACCCTCTCCACTACCGAATATTTTTTGAGGAACGAAAAAAATATTCGGTGGGGGAGAGGGTCAATATAGCATATTACTCAGCAGTCACTATGCCAATTTGAAATCATTCTGTGTATCAGTTCGATAATAATTTACTAAAATATATATCTATCATGTCTGACATAGAAACATTGTATCGGTCCTTCAAATCATGCCAACGACGTAAAAATTGATAAAATAATGATTACAGCAGTAGTGACATAGATAGTCATGGGAATAGAGTACATTATTTATTGCAAGACCACCCGCAAAACTGAAAATGTAGTGTACCCATTAGAGTGTGGAATTTGTGGTTTTCAATACGTCTGGGAAACCAACACCAATTAAAGGAACGTTTTAATTGAAGTCACTTACAAACATGTCTTGCCCTCCGCAGATATTGCCGCTCTTCAGATCATAACGAAGGGTTTTAAAAGTTGAAAGTAACAAGACCACAGTGTTAGACCACAATCTGGGCTAGGAAGAAAATAGTAGACATGTTAGAACAAGTTTCTTGGTAAGAAGGCTCAAGACATTATAACTTATTGATTTCATTTTGTACATTTATTTTATCATTCATCCATTTATTTTTATCATATGATTTTTTTAAAAAAATTGTCATTGGTATATTATACATCGTTATTAAGGTCTTTTCAGACTCCAGTCGGAAATACCTTATAGTAATTCTTCTGATTATTAAGGTCTCTATCGACTCCACTTGGAAAGACCTTCTAGTAATTTTTCTGATTATTAAGGTCTCTACGTACTCTACTTGGAAAGACCTTCTAGTAATTCTTCTAATTATTGAGCTCTTTCCAGACTCTGGTCGGAAAGGCCTTACGGTATTTCTTCTGATTAAAATTATTAAGGTTTTCCCGACTCCAGTTGGGAAGACCTTGTAGTAATTCTTCTGATTTTTATCATTATTACTATTATTAAGGTCTTTCATGACTCCAGTCGGAAAACCTTTATAATAATTCTTCTGGTTCTTATTATTATTATGGTCTTTCCCGACTTTGGTGGGGAAGCTAAGTCGGCAAGTTCTTATGGTAATACTATATAAGAACTTCAACACAGTGAAAGACCTTATTGTTATTCTACTGATTATTGAGTTATTCCACTTTCTGTGGAAAGACCTTTATAGTTCTTTATGATTATTATTTTTTATCGGTTTAATTTTCTTCCGCCGTTTTTAGAACCTTTCGTTCGCACACATTTCGCGAAATGTCGGAAAAATTTTTGAATATGATATTGTGAAGTAATTCTCCATTTAAAACTGGTCCTGTTTAACAAAACACTTTTCCGGAAGGGAGTTATCTCCCCTAATACGGTTTTTCTTGTTATCAGGTCTCCTCTGAAACGTCAGAGACATCGATTAGCCTTCTTTTGCAAATGGTTTCTCTAACCCATGGGATAATTCTTTACATTTGGCCAGAAGGGATCAAATGACTCTTTATATGAGTTATTATCCTTTTCGTTGATTCAGTTTTGTTAATTCCTTTACTTCCGAACTGTCATTCATAGAGTCCTCTCATCTAAAATATGCAAGCGTCAAGGGAACCCCTTTTCCGAAGAAATGACTTAATACCGAGGTAACTGTGCATTTAGCTTCTGCATATGCGCATTTCGACATCTGATGTCACTTCAGTGCAGATAAAATCTAAACGTTTGGAAGACCATAAATTCAAAGATGTTTAAAAATTGATATAGAACAAATAACCAATATCATCTAAATGTAAAGCCAACATCATCTTAAGTCAGAGCTTTGCATGAGGGTGATGTTCTTTATTTTTAAGCAAATTTGCAAAAAATAGATATTGTAAGTTTGTCTTAAATATCTTATAAAGAAGTTGTATCGATAATATAACGTAAAATCATTTCTACATTTTTAGCACAATTCTTAGCCAAAGAGTAGATTATCAATCGACTTCGATAATAGTTTTTTTTTTAATAATACCCAAAATTTCTTTTATGTTTTCTTAACCATAAATAATGAGTATGATAAAAACATGAATATTAAATACATACTAAGAAATCAGAACTCAGCTTCCAATATTCACTCCGTTATATAACCTTGGGTACACAAAAGGACAAATCCAGTTCTATATATAGAAACCTTACTGAGCTATCTGAAATACCCGTAATCTTATCATTTCTTTGTTTTAAGATGTTTCGATGTTGCCATTGTCTTTGGATTATTCTTCGGACTGCAAGTTCGGTTATCGTTTACTTAACCCGCCTAATATACCTCGCAGACAATATTTTCTTACAATTCACTCCTTTCCGATACGAGCAGATTTTAGAATTACCTTTTTCGCTTCCTGGCAAAAATATTTTCGGGTTTATTGGCAAAATTGACAAGTTTGCTGCTTTAATTCACACGTTTAGTAATATATGTCAAGATAATGGCTACATTTTCAAAGGGTTTTATGCCTTAAGCAGTAAACATTGCTCAGCGGTTTTTGATGAACAACAATTTCAATCGAGTAGTGCCAGCGTCAATGTCAATGTCATCTTAAAACAACAACAAAAAAAATGTGTCAGAAGTGTATATGTACATGTATACAAATCCTTTCTTGTCAACTCTAATATGTTGAAAAACTTGACATATCAATTTTACGACTTACACATCATGCCATGACACCTTCAAAGTTTGCAATGACGCCCTTGAACTGAATTGTCCTAAAAATTGAACACATTCAAGATATTTCCTGCTTTTCTACGTGATGACAGTTATATTTAGGCGAGACTCAATGAAAGCGTTTTCTTTGTCAAAGGCAAGTCATGGGTGTCGACCGGTAGAAGAAAGGGAAGGTTGGCGCATGGCCCTGTTTGTCTTGTACTTGGCACGATTTTCATCTCAATTGTTCTGCAGGGGTCGCCAACTACAGTGGTGGAAATGACTGGGTTCAAACCCTACATATGTCAAAATTTCAATGAAGGCACCAACCCTAGATTTGGAAGTTTCACAGCTTTTCTAGCTTCCTATTTCGATATTTTTGGGAATTAATGCTTCTTTTTTACAACTTTCGAATTATAGCTTTCCATATTATTTGATTTAAATGCTGCTGATGAGAGGATACTCCTTGAAACACGTGTACAGCATAACAAAATTTATTGTTTTTTATGCAACGTCGGTATTTTTGTATTTTGAACCTTTGGGCCGATGCCACTGCTGGTGGACCAGAGATTCCCGAGGGCACTCACAGGCCTAATAGTCAGATTTGTTTGACATGAAAATTTTATCTGGCGTGTTATAGAAATTTACAGTTTTTATTAAAATTCTAACTGCTTAAAAATACTGAGGCTTCATTCCGTGTATGGAACTTGTTAGATGTCCTTGGTACTAGATTTGGCTTCCTAATTATATATCTATAGGAATGAGTACTTCTTTTTTGACTACTTATGGATTACGGCTTTCCATATTATTTGATTTAAATGCTGCTGATGAGAGATTACACCTTGAAACACGTGTACAGCATAACAAAATTTATTGTTTGATGCAACGTCGGTATTTTTTGTATTTTGAGCCTTTGGGCCGATGTCACTGCTAGCGGACCAGAGGTCCCCAAGTGTATTCACAAGCCTAACAGTCAATATCAACATTTAAATAAGAATGCTCTGCTTTTGGAGTAGATTATTGTCAGCTGAAAAATTATCCTCTAAAATATATAAACTGAAATACAACCCTATATATCACCATGTCACAATATGAGATTTTCACTAATTTCACATCCTTTTTTACAACATATTGTAATTCGATTTAGATTTTATCATATTTTTCAAAGGAATGATGCTTTGATTTGCAGAACCTTAAAATTTTCACAGTGCTGAAAACACTAAATTATCAGGCATTGGAAAAAGGGATACTACTTTTAAAATGGGCAAAAACCATCTTTATTTTGAATTGTCTAGTTGGATTTTGATTGGGTGACATGACAAAGACCAATAATTGAATTTTTAAAACATTTAATTACCTGGAGAGACATAAGTTGTCGAAATACGTATATGCAGAAGCAAAATTTACAGTAATTTCGGTATTTTGTTATCTATTATTCTTGTACGAAAATCTCTAAGAATAATATAATGAAAAACTCTCAACCATATTTCCAAACGTTTCGGCTTTTACTACAGCCTTCTTCAGTGGAAACTACATACAATACGGCGTCTTGTTGTTTTTAGACGCCATATTGTATATAGTTTCCACTGAAGAAGGCTGTAATAAAAGCCGAAACGTTTGGAAATATGGTTTAGAGTCATATTATTATGGTTATATATAACATCCAAATTCTTATTTATTTATTTATTCATGATATAATTAATATAAAATAATCTGGCATTGTGAATTTATATTTAAAACTCATTAACCGTAATAGATAGCTGATAAAATGTATTGGAGAAATTCTCGTTCGTATTCACCCCCAAAAAAGTGTAGTTTTAGTAACCTAGTTTTCCACAGCGCGTCAAAAATCTTGTCAGCATATAAATCGAAAACCGTAATAGATAGCTGATTAATATAATGGGAAAAGTGTTCCTTGTCTGATTGTCACGATTCGTTACATTTGAACGGAGAAGGTGTGGTATGATTTTTTTTCCAGTTATGTCCCCTGAAATATTTCTAGTTTTCGTAACTTTTTTCTCTCAGAAACCGTAAGTCGTAGAGGCATGAAACCTTCAACATTGTTTTAGGTGAAATATGCCAGACTAAAAGTGCAAAGGCCAAAGGTTATCCTTGATTTTTGTCGGTGACCTTTAACCTTGTAAGCAGTTTAACTCGGAAACCGTGATATATAGTTGATTAAAGGTATTGGAGAAAAACAACGGCAGTAGAATACCGAAGGAACAAAGCACAAGATCACACAAATCAGACAAAAGCAAGAACACCTAAAGACGGAAGACCAAAGACACCACATGCCCACAAAACACACGGACATTACATAAACAACACAAAAAACTAAAGCACTAATAGTGTGAACTCTCAATAAACACGAGTGACATCAGGTGCTCCGGAAGGGTAAGCATGTTCTGCTCTGTGCACAGCACCCGTCACACTGTCAGTGGGTCAATCCAGGGTAAAGTCAAAACCGGTAATGTCAAATCCGGGAAGACGCGAATCTAGCTGAAAATGTCAGTTTTTATTTGTGACACTGACAATTCATATCTATCTATGAAAATGAGTGTCTTATCAACGTCTGCAGATGTTAAACGGGTACAAAATTACTGGACCAACGATTTTGGAGCTATGGCACAAAACCGTTTGCGATGTCCCATGATGGTGTTTTCCTTATATCTCAAAACTATTAGAGATGGAAAGAAACTATCAAAATTAAAATATTCAAGGTCAAAGTCCCTAGCGACAGCGTTATTTGTCTTAAAAGTCCTTAGCAACCATATATATAAGAGTTTAGAATGATGAATACAATATATTAGTGATGCTTTTGAAATCGGAAATAATTATTTTGTCCCTCGCAACCAATGAAAGTCCTTAGTAAACAAAATGACACGGGAAGGACCTTGCAAATAATCTTTATAATTGTTTTAATGTTTTTTTTCTATCCACCACGTAGAAATGTTGTCATAGTACATTGTCCATTTGACATATCTGATATATTCTAATTATCAACTTCGTTAGTTGATATGCAAAATATTCTCACATTTCAAATATTATATTTCAAACTTTTACATCTTTAATGTATAAGTTGTTGTTGTACATTTTTTTAGACGTTGAAACAACGGCAGTAGAATACCGAAGGAGCAAAGGGGTGAAATTCACAAAAATCGAAGTCCAAAAACAAGGCAAAAACGAGTACACAGAAAACAATGACGTTAGACACAAAAACAATGACGCCAGACAGATACAAAGCACAGAGCCAGAAAGGACAACATTCAGAACAAAGGCACTCACAGTGTGAACTCCAGTGAAACTGAGAGTGACATCAGGTGCTCCGGAAGGGTGCTCTGTTAATAGCACCCGTCACACTGTGAATGATTCAATCCGGGAAAATGTCAAAGTCGGAAGTCAAATCCGGGAAGACGTGAATCTAGCTGAAAATGTCCACTTTCATTTGAAATAATTTATTGTATCATTCAGCAATCCAATGCCTTGCAAGATGGATCGTTAATTGGTTCCTCGATGGTCCTTTTATGTCTTTCTATGTAACTTTTATGCTCTACCACATAATCCGATTAATCTATATGCTCCTACAATTAGGAGCTAAGAATTGTTTTAATCTTTGATAATCAACTCTTAATATTATATAAAACGTTATACATCGACCTTTTCTTCCGTTCTACCAGCAGACTAGGCTCCTAAAGCTAGCCGGCAGATAAACGACGAGCACCCCCTGACCCATCTTTCAAAATTACGTATTGTCTTTTTCTTCCCTTTTAAGATTGTTGTAAGTGAGTTAGTAGTCCATGTATTAGATTGTATTCACACTTTTATCATACTGTAGGGAAAGGGACAGATAAAAAGAAGGTTTTGATACCCATAAACCGATTTAACTCTATTACTGGCTTTTGCTAGTGCCAGTACCAAGTCCGGCTGTCCCGAGTTCATATCGGTGCTTGTGTTGTTTGTGTTTGTCTTTTGTTGTTATTTGTGTTTTTTTACCGTGTAGTTCCCTAAATTTTGAAGCATGTAATTGTAATTTGCAGCGATTATAGATATGTCCTATTATCTCTTTTATCACACCGAATTTTACAGAACAACTTTACCAGCAATATTAAACTAAAGGACTACAGATTAAATTAACATCACAAAATACTGAGACTAGATCTTATAGATTCTTAAATCGATGGGAGATTGTTCCATACACCCTGAACTTGTTACATCTCTTCATGTAATTACAATCTTCAAAGGAAATATTCAAATTTTAAAAACGACCATGTTTTTGAACAGACTTTGTATATTAACTCCATATCCTTTCAATATATATTATTGTAAACACTGTAAGTAAATGGGGTTAATAAAAAACATATCGAACGGAATTAGCAAGAGCCATTTCCATGAGGCAAAAATACAAAGCAGGTGGCAACTAAGCATCAAAGCATACTTAAACAGATTGATGTCAAAGTTCCACATTATAGTGACAGAAAAGGCATTGTTTGATTGGCTATTCAGTACAAATTCCATAATTTTTGTTTTGATTTTGTGAAAAGTAATGCATTTATATCATACTTACCCAGTTGAAGCTGCTTACTTGCTTATTACTGCCAACATTTAATAAGTTAATTCTGACTTTTATTACAAAGTCATACCCGCTTCAAACAGAAAAAATGTCTACCAATTAAAATTTTTAGAAACAAATTGAAAACTTCTAGACTAAAGCTTCTAGATATCTAATTATTTTCTAAATAATTTTTACTTACAGATCTTCAAGATTATGCAATTGATGAAAAAGTCCAGATTCCAGTTGTGCAAAATTGTTACCATTTAGCCTTCTGAAAAAATGGAACGTTTCATTTATAGACCTGATATGATCCAACGCAAATATACTAATTTGTTTCAGGTACTCAATTAATATAGTAGTTACAAATGTGGAAAATGGATAATGGGCAAGTCAAAATACCGGATAATGGGCAAATCAAAATACATGTTATTTATAAAACGAAGACAAGATAAAGCAAATTTCCAAATTTTACCTATCGTTGCATCTTTAGTAAAGCTGTACCTGCTTTTGTGTTCAAACTTTTGTTCCAATTACGGAGTAGTAAGTAACACAGTAAAGAGCCCCTTAAGGCGTCTGCAGGGTATTATTTTCCTATTATAGAATTTTGTGAAATTTTCAGTGTAGAAACATAATTGTTTTATTGTTCAAATATACCTATGGGGACTAATTGTGCGCCACTTTTAGCAGATTTGTTTCTTTATTCGTATGAAGCCAGGTTCATACAAGGGCTAGTTCAGAAAAAAGAATTTCAGTTTCCGTTATATAGATGATGTTCTTTCATTGAACAATCCTCAATTAAAGGATAACCTTCATCTTATATACCCAAATAAACTCGAAATTAAAGAGACAACTGATACACCATCGGCAGCATCATACCTGAACCTATACCTCTACATTGACAACTCTGGACGTCTGAAAACAAAACTTTACGAAAAGTTTGATGATTTCGACTTTCCAATAGTGAACTTCCCGTTTTTGAGCAGTAATATTCTCACTTCTCCGGCATATGGCGTGTACATTTCACAACTCATTCGCTATTGCCGTGCCTGTAGGTTGTACAGCGATTTTGTCAACAGAGCGAAATTACTGTCTCAAAAACTTATACGTTAAGGGTATGTTCAGTCACTGTCGCAATTGACACTACATAAGTTTTACGGTCGTCACCACGATTTGACAGACCATTACAATGTTTCTGTTTCACAAATGAGAACAGATATTTTTGGGTAGATCCAGAGTTTGTTACCGGACTGACTAACACCGACTGTGACAAAACTGCACTTTTCACTGGCAGTGTGACTGGTGCCACGCGTGGAGCTGATCATGCTTACCCTTCCGGAGCACCTGATGATACCTCAGTTTTTATAGGGATTCACACTGCTATTGCTTTAGTTTTGTGGCGTTCTTGTTCATTTTTGTTTATTTGTTTTGTCTTGTCATACTGTCTCAATTCGTGTTGCTGTGAATTGCCGTGATGTTGGATTTATGATTTTAGAATTTCCCCTTTCCTGTTCTTGCTTCGGTATTCGTTTGCCGATGTATATAAAATAAGATTTGGGGGTCACCATGCATTTCAGCAAAAAACGGAAATTGAAGATTTAAGGATTTACATAGAAATGGTAGGTAAATGATTATATGAGAGGATAGCTGGAAAAATCTATAATAGATTTGGTTCATTCCTTGCAATAACTAAATCCCGAAGTAACTGTGAATTTAATTTCTGCCTATGCTCATTTCGACAACTTATGTCTCTTCAGTGCAGATAAAATCTTAACGTTTAGAGAAGACCATTAACTCAAAGATGTTTAAAAACTGATAGAGAACAAATAACCAATATGATCTAAATGTAAAGCCAAAATTGGCTTAGGACAGAGCTTTGCGTGAGGGAGATACTCCTTAGTTTTCAACAAAATTTACAAAAAGTTTGATATTGCAAGTTTCCAAATAGAATCGGTTTTCGGGTCAGCACCGAAGTACTGACTACTGGGCTGGTAAATACCCTCGGAGACTAACAGTCCACCAGCAGAGGCATCGACCCAGTTGTAAGAAATAACTAAATACCGAAGTAACTGTGAATTTAATTTCTGCATATGCTCATTTCGACAACTTATTTCTTTTCAGTGCAGATAAAATCTAAACGTTTGGAAGACCATTAACTCAAAGATGTTTAAAAATTGATAGAGAACAAATAACCAATATGATCTAAATGTAAAGCCAAAATTAGCTAAGGACAGAGCTTTGCGTGAGGGAGATACTCCTTACTTTTAAACAAAATTTACAAAAATTTGGATATTGCAAGGTTCCAAATAGAATGCAAGTTTGTTGAAGTTATTATATAGTTTAAATTTTAAAAAATACATATGATTGGGTCACCGTTGAAATAACCGAGATAAATTGCGAAATGCTAATATCTCTAGTGATATCTATGTATTTTTTTTTTCAAATTATCTCGCTTGCAATATTTTTGAGTTATGTAAATCCAGCAACAAATTTAAAGCACATGTGCTTTAGTTCATCTTTGTGTAATGAAAAAGTTTAAAAGTGATCAGAAATAAAAATTTAAATATTTTGGAACTCACTTTACATTTTAAATAAGTATTTTGTTAACAAGTATGAGACAAAAATGACGTAATAATACCACTGAGACACCTTAAGGGCCACAGGAAATAAGTATTTTCGTTGCCGGAAATACAAAGTGGTGCAAACCATTTTCAAAAACTGTGCGCACGATTTTTAGTCTCATGCGTATGGCCTTTAGCACAAGAACACGTTTTAGGAAAGTAAATAAGTAGAATAAAAACAGTTATTTTAATGTATGCTTTTTTTAACATCAATATTGTTAAACAACCAATATGTAAAAGAATGTTGTTGCAACAAATTTAAATCAACTCCTATTTATGACAGTTCAGCATTAAGATTCATCGATCTTTATATACTGTGATATGTTTAGCGTTGACATCAATATTTCATAATAATATTGTATTGATACGAAAATTATTTATAAACTTAATGTTCTATTTCAGAATATCAGTTCAAGGTACAAATTGATAGTCGTTATATTTTAGTTGCATCGAAGAATTATAGGACAGTAGGATACCGAAGGAAAATGGAATTGGATTATTCCTGAGATCAGATTTCAAAACATGGCAAAAAACGAGAGCACGAAAAACAGACATGAAACAGCCATAAAGAACGAGAAATACAACAAATGTTAGTCCCCGAGGGTATTCATCAATCCAGTGGCCAGTACTTCGGTGCTCGCCCGAAAACCAATTTCATTTGAAAACTTGCAATATCTAAATTCAAGAAAATATTCTTCAAAACGAAGGAATATCTCCCTCCTGTATAGCTCAGTAATTAGCTGATTTTGGCTTTTCTGTTTATATTATAGTGGGTATTTGTTCTCTTTTAGGTTTTACACATATTTCATTTATGTATTTCCAAATGTTTTGATTTGATCTGCACTGAAGAGACATAATTTGTCGAAATGCGCATATGTAGTAACTAACTTCACAGAAACTTCGTTATTTTGTAATTTGTACTAACTGCAATACGCAGAAACTAAATTACCAGCAACTTCGGTATTTTGTAATATGTACCGTCGTACATATTTTATACGAAGATGTATCACTAAGTTTATTGTCCAAAATCCTATTTTTGTCGCACTTGACTTGCAAGGCATTTATTAGTGTCGGAAGTGGCATTGTTGAAATGGAAATCAATTTTCAGTAGTTTCAGATTCCTTCTTTTGTATGATGCGGATTAAACAATATTTACAATGGTCCATATGGATAGAGGAGGGAGAAATAGAAGTCCATTTCTAGCAATGTTGATTCGTAGGTTGTAAATTTCAATTTCTCTCATTTCTGTGCTGTTTTGACGTCTCCTGAACAGTGGGGGAAATACGTTTCTGCTCTCTAGAGAGAACGCTGTACTCGGCAAGTGACTGGATGAAATTCAATTATGACGTCAAATATGCTTGCCGTTTTCCAACTTTACCATTGTAATGTAATGAAAAAGGCGATCATGCCCGATGACGTCACGCTCAAAGTACACATTTATTTCGGATAATCAGAAAAGGGGGTTGTTTTTGCTCAAATTCTGCTTGAAATCATTAGAGAAATAAAATCCACAACTGTATCTACACTCTCAATTGTTAATTTTTAAATATTTTAAATGCTCGGCAAGCCTCGCAACTAAAAATTTGAAAATTTAACTATCATTAGGGTAGTAATATCAAAATACCAAAGTTTCCTTGAATTTTGATTCTGCATATGCGTATTTCGACAACTTATGTCTCTTCAGTGCAGATAAATCTAAACGTTTGGAAGACCATAAAGTCAAATATGTTTAAAACCTGATAGAGAACAAATTGCCAAATATGCTCTAAATAGAAAGCCAAAATTCGCTAAAGACAGAGCTTTGCATGAGGGAGATACTCCTTAGTTTCAACAAAAACTACAAAATTTAGATATTGTAGGGTTCCAAATAGAATCGGCTTTCGGGTCAGCACCGAAGTACTGACTACTGGGCTGGTTAATACCCTCGGGGACTAACAGTCCAACAGCAGAGGCATCGACCCAGTTGTAACAAATAACTAAATACCGAAGTTACCTTGAATTTTGATTCTGCATATGCGCATTTCGACAACTTATGTCTCTTCAGTGTAGATAAATCTAAGTGTTTGGAAGACCATAAAGTCAAAAGATGTTTAAAACTGATAGAGAACAAATAACCAATAAGATCTGAATAGAAAGCCAAAATCAGCTAAGGACAAAGCTTTGCATGAGGGAGATACTCCTAAGTTTCAAAAAAGTTATAAAATTTAGATATTGTAAAGTTCCGAATAGATTCGGCTTTCGGTTCAGCACCGAAGTACTGACTACTGGGCTGGTGATAACCCTGTCGTTTCTCACTCGATGCGGTTGTGGATTCTATATTATTCTAATTCTTATGCTGTTCTAACCATTTTCAGGAGATCAAAAATGTTAATTAACAAGTGCATAAAGTGTTCTCGATACTTCATTGGTTAAAATACAATTATGACGTCAAATATATTTGCCGTTTTCCGTCTTTACCATTGTGACGCCATGAAAAAAGGCGACCATATCTGATGACGTCACGCTCAAAGAACAACATTTCTACACTCTCGGTAATTAAGTTTCAAATATTTTAAACGCTCTGCAAACCTCGCGTTTAAAAATTTAAAATTTGACTATTTCTAGTGTAAAATGTCGTTTCTCCCTCGATGCAGTTTTTGATTCTATATTTCACACCACATTTGAGAGGCTGGGAGAGGCTTACTGGTAGACGTGTTTTCAATTTAATTAATTATATGATTAAAGTTACAGCTCGGGCTTAGGTCAATACTGTCAAATAAATAGAATTTTATTATACAATAATAATTTACTACATTATATTTGAGAAGTCCCTGTTTCAAAGGTTGTAACAATGGCTGATTGAACTATTACTTAAATCGATTGAATGATTCAGTATTTATGCATCTACTATCAAATGTTTTAGGCCGTATTTGTTTTTGTTTTTTGTTTTTTTAATAGATTCTTAAATGCTGTACTGTGAATTATTTAATACCTGGTGTCAACATTGTTGATAAATGAATACTTACAATTCAAGAAGATTTTTTGATGTATTCAACATTCCAAAGGGTAACTGATTTAAATCGTTATTATTAAGCAATCTGAAAATACCAACAATTGAAGAAAGATTAAAATATATAAACACCGGTTTAACCCTACCACTGGCTTTTGCTAGTGCGGGTACCAAGTCCGGCTATCCCGAGTTCCTATCGTTATTTATGTTTGCCTCTTGTTTTCATTATTGTTTTTCTGGTGCAGTTTGCCTGTGAATTGTGGTATGGGATTGTAGTTCTTGGCCATTGTAGGTGTTTGCTGTTATCCTGTTTTTTGTAATCGAAAGAAT
Source organism: Modiolus philippinarum (assembly GCA_002080025.1). NCBI lineage: Eukaryota > Metazoa > Mollusca > Bivalvia > Mytilida > Modiolidae > Modiolus > Modiolus philippinarum. The sequence goes on from MJUU01025240.1 coordinate 26,120, forward strand.
ATGGAATAAATACCTAAGAGACAAAGTCTCTACACATACATGGTAGTACCAAGCAACACTGTTATTTTTGTTCTTCACTCTTACGTCACAATGAAACCTTCGTCCAATCAAAACGTGAAATTACGGGGGAACTAGCTCGTAGTTGATGAAATTCATATAAAGATAAATGTTCTATTGATAAAGGATATGACCAACAATTTCACATATTCCAAACAAAGTCTCTGATCATATGGTAATGAAATAATTAAACTATGCGGTCAATTCCTGTAGAAGTCAGGGTCAGTTTACCTGCATACAGGAACCACACAATATTCGTTCGAGCATCCGAATTGTTTTTCTCCAGAAGTGTTGTTCATTTTTATACCATAATCTGAGTAATACTATATTTGTCACTAAATGTTGACATGCGGACAACAATCACTGACAATTATTAAGTAAATTAAAGCAATGTTAATTAAATACACAGCGCCGAAACCTTAATTTTAAAGTATCAAAATTGATTTAAAAAATATATAAAATTTTCGGAAAGATTGTGAAAATTGTCACCATGACAACTCCTCCTTGCTCCGGTTAGACTCTGTCCGAGAGTTTCACGAAGATTGTCAAGTTATTGGTCCTCTTCTGTACGCACGTCCGATGATTATCCTTTGATCCTTTATAGTTGTTGTCATTCCCCTTTGGAATGTTGAATTCGAACGGATCACGTACATTTGAACACTGTTGTATAATCTGAATCTGCAAAGCATCTTACCTTTGTAATCTATCATGTTCTGCACGTATTTGTTGCTTGAGGTCCTGAATTTCGGTTTTGTATTTGATAATTTTTAATGTCCAAAATATAATTTCATTGTTGCATTTTCATTACATTCCTCAACACTTTCTTCGTTAAACTTTTTAAATTCCACAGTGATGTTGCTGTTTCGTTTTTGCAGGTCGTCTGATTGTTCTTTTAGTTTCACAATCACTTTTTAATATGCTTTGTTCATCACTCTCCGCAAACCGTCTCTAAAAATCGTGTATGTCACTTGGTTAAATCATGTTCTCATATTTTGTCCCAAGGTTGTACCTTGAACAATCTTTTTCCGAATTTCGATTCGTCAAAATCGTGAAATGGGAAATTTGTCCACGTTTTCTTTGCTATGAATGTAATCAAGCGCATTTTATCTTTTACTAAGGTCTTTTCTGATTTTTTTTTCTTAATGGTTGAATTACACTTCTTCTGAAAATGACCAAAATAGTCCACATCGAAAGCACTTTCCGGAATTTTGTTTTCTGAATATGTCACCAAATGCTGACATGCTAAGCCGATGTCTTAACTGGTCATAGATGCAGGATATTCAACTAGCATAATTTCTCTTCTCTTACAATATGCACTTATTTTCCAACTTAAATTGTGGTGAAATTACAAATATTATCGCTTAATGTCATTTAAAGCTAGGCATCACTATGGTATTTAAGAAAAAAAGAAGAAAAATAAATCAGAGATATTTGAAACCTGATTCCTGTTTTTACATCAAAAACTGATTAAAAATATCATGTATTACAAGGCAAAGAAACTTTATTTACTGAAAAGGGACTATGAACCCTTTTTATGTTTTTGAAAATGAAAGAACACATCGACAAACAAATTCCAAACCAAAAAGCCATAAAATGGAAATTCTAAAAATCACATAACAAAAAACAATCAAGACAAATCAGATAAAATTACAAATTGAGGTAACCTGACAAAGACAAAACAAGTAAACAAAAATGAACGCTTAAGTATCAGCAGTGTGAATACCAACAACAACATCAGCTTTCATCATGATCAACGATCTGATCCGCTTTGCACCAAAAGTGAAAAATGTAATAACATTGATAGTAATGAAACAAAAGACGAACACATAAAAAGTAATTGTACCACTAGTTGTAAGTTAGCTGCCAAAAATTTCTGTATTCTGGTACATTCTAAAGGACTTACTTAGACATGAACAAAAGTATTATTTGACAATTTACTTACAAAGCATGATTCATCATGATTTATTCCAAATAAAATAAAACGAAGGTGCTATGAAGCATGTAATGCAGACGGCTACTATACAGAGTAGCTTTACAGAATTGTAAATTTTTAAAAGAAATTAGATTTTGGAAATTCTTGTTAGAAAGCCGAATGACAATTCGAAAGTATGTCTTTACAGACAGAAGCACTGAAGTCTGAAAATGGTACATTTATTTGTCAAAACACTATTTATTAATTTCTCCAGAAGCAAGAAAAATATGCCCTAACCAGAAAAGGGCTATTGGAGTAATCAGTGGTCCAGTTGAATTAATTACATTTTGAAAAGTATATTTTATACTCCATATCATTTTTGGCATCAAAATATCTGTATTTACCAGAAATTTGATGTAAACATACTGTTCATAGAGGACAACAAGTGACATTAGACAATATTGAAATATTATACTGTATTCACATCTTCTGTAGAAGCTCTGTTCTACGTCTAAGCATGATTGTACAATTATCTAATAAAGATAAAATTTCTTGTGCTGTCCCCTGGTAGATTGTGACATGTGATTGTAATGTTCGGCCATTGTAGGTGTTTCCTGTTATCTCCCTTTCATTAATATATGGAAAAGAAAGAAAATGGGGTTAATATCAAGGAGACAACATCCCATATCCATGTTGAAACGACCCAAAACAAAGCATCTAGGGGTCACCGTACGGTCTTCAACACAGTTATGAACATCACACCATATAGCAAGCCCTAAATGGCCCCAAAAAGATAAAAAAAAGTGAAAAAGTCAATGGAAACAAACCACATCCAATAAGCCAATTATCAAGAAACTAAAATTTTATAAGAAGACAAGGACAAGCCAATGACCAACATATTCCTGACCTGGGACAGGCGCAAAAATTGCGGTGGGGTTAAACTCGTTTTCTAGGATCCAAACCATCCCCCTATTTGTGGTGAATGGCTAAAAAATAAATACACAAGAAGACCCACAGTAAAAATCAAACTAGAAAAAAGTCCAACTTACCAATACGAGTTCCCTTACAAAGAAGTACGTAACACAGAAGACAATACACACAGGTACTGTTCGGACAAATGCTCGTAGTTACTGACAGCTAGCTAAAGACATAATTTCCGTTGACTATGATATCAAGCCTTCTTACATATGAAACTAAGTTTTTACGGTTCATATTTCATTGTTATGATCTATGATTTATGTCGTAAACCCTAATGTCTGAATGAAGAAATTTGCGCTAAACAAATACATTTGTTTTTTTTT
>MJUU01025241.1:0-17273 GCA_002080025.1 Modiolus philippinarum
ATCTTCCTATGAAGTTTGGTCAAGATCCGAGCAGAAGTCTCTGAGAAAAAGCGCGGACAAAATGTTGGCGGAAAGACGAGAAGAACAAGAATAACTAGATTTGCAATTGCAAGCATGAACTTCGGATCATGCATCGCTGAGTAATTGACCGGACAAACTTTGGCTGGAATAATAAAGAATAATAATAATAAGAATAATAATAATAATAACTAGATTTGCAATTGCAAGCAATAGCTGATGTCGCCCCTGGCAGCCAATTCGATGATTCCATCTTGTTTGCAGCGTCAAAATCTACCTAGAAATCAATTTTCGTTGAAATCCGACAAAGTTGAAATTTTGACGTATTTTGGCGGCCATCTTGGAAATGGCGGCCATTTTGAAAAAAAAATATTAAAACGCACATCTTCATATGGTGATCCAACTTTGTGCCAAGTTTCATGAAGTTCTGATCATGCATCACTGTGTAATTCCATGGACAACTTTTGGCTGGTATAATAAAGAATAATAATAATAATAATAATAATAATAATAAGAAACGGAGGAAAAACAATATGTCGTCCCGACTACGTCTGGGGCGACATAATAATAATAAGAAACGGAGGAATAGCAATATGTCGTCCCGACTACGTCTGGGGCGACATAACTAGATTTGCAATTGCAAGCAATAGCTGATGTCGCCCCTGGCAGCCAATTCGATGATTCCATCTTGTTCGCAACGTCAAAATCTGCCTAGAAATCAATTTTCGTTGAAATCGGACAAAGTTGAAATTTTGACGTAAAATGGCGGCCATCTTCGAAATGGCGGCCATTTTGAAAATTTTTTCACCGTTAGGCATAACTTCACATGGTGTTCAACTGTGTGCAAAGTATCAAGTGATTCTGTTCAGGCAACTCTGAGAACTCGCGTGGACAAAATTTTTCTAGGAAGATAATAATAATAAGAAGTAATAACTGTGTTCGCAAGCGAAACACAAAAGTCTCCCAAACGAACTCCCATATCGGATACCAAGGCATTACGAGACTCCCTTTTGAAAAACATTTGGGTAGGGGTTTCCCCTCATAACCTATGTAAAAAAAAATTCTGGTTTTACTTATATGACAACGAAATGCTCTTTTGTTCATTACATTCAATTTCAGACCCTTTCCAAAAAAATTTGGGCAGGGGTTCCCCTTATAAACTATTTAATACATATTTCTCAAAATTCCTTTTTTTGTCAAAAAACTCAATTTTTAAACAAAAAATATGTTTCTGATTTTGTTTCCATGGCAACAAAAAAGTGCTCTTTTGTCCATTACATCCAATTTCAGACACTTTCCAAAAAAAAAACAAAAAAAAATGGGCAGGGGTTCCCCTTATAAGCTATGTAATACATTTTTCTCAAAATTCCTTCTTTTTTATCAGAAAACCTGATTTTCCCCAAAAATATGCTTTTGGTTTTGTTCCCATGGCAACCAAATGCTCTTTTGTCCATTAAATCCAATTACAGATCTCTTTCCAAAGAAAATTTGGGCAGGGGTTCCCCTTATAACCTATTTAATACATATTTCTCAAAATTCCTCCTTTTTGGTCAGAAAACTCAATTTTCAACAAAAAATACGTTTCTGGTTTTGTTTCCATGGCAACAAAGTGCTCTTTTGTCCATTACACCCAATTTCAGACCTTTTCAGAAAAAAAATTGGGCTGGGGTTCCCCTTATAACCTATGTAATACACATTTCTCAAAATTCCTTCTTTTTTATCAGAAAACCTGATTTTCCCGAAAAATATGCTTCTTGTTTTATTTCCATGGCAACAAAGTGCTCTTTTGTCCATTTCACCCAATTCAGACCCTTTCCAAAAAAAATTGGGCAGGGGTTCCCCTTATAATCTAAGAAATACATATTGCTGTAATTAAAATACTATTATCATCAAAAACTACTATTTTCCCAAAATTTCCACTTTTTGGCATGGTTTCCATGGCAACGGTACTTATTTTGAAATTTCCAATGCTGTGGAACCCTTTCTTACATGACCATAACCTTTCTGATGAAGTTTCATGGAGCTAGTGTTAATAGTTTTTGAGAAACAGTGAAGAATATGATGAAAATCATTCAAAATTTAATTTTCCCATAGGGTTACTATAGGACGACCCCACCCTTTTTGAGCCCCCCAAATGTACCCTTAATGGACCCTCTTTCAAAAAATTTTTGATGATTGCACATCTAGATACATGGGGCTAAGCTAATATCCTACAAAATTTGAAAGCTCTACGTCTGATGGTTTCTGAGATTTTGTGCGGACAAGTTCATTGTGGACGAGAAGAAAGGGAAAGAAGAATAATAATAAGAAACGCAACAAAAACAATAAGTCTCCCAAACTTCGTTTGTGAGACTTAATAATAATAATAAGAAAGGGAGCAAAAACAATAAGTCGCCAAACTTCGTTTGGGCGACTTAATAAGAAACGCAACAAAAACAATAACACATGAATAAGTCTCCCAAACTTCGTTTGGGAGACTTAATAATAATAATTATAATGCAAACACAATACTTAGTAAATCGCCAAATTTTGTTTGGGCGACTTAATAATAAGAAGAAACGGAGTAAACACAATATGTCTCCCAAACTTCGTTTGGGGGACATAATAAATTGCAACATACAAGACGATACAAATCCTGCTTTTGGTTAAGGGGATGTATTTTCTTATTTTGTGAACTTCATTAAGTAGAAGAAACATTAGTTTTTTGAAACTGCATATTCATATTGTCTTGCTCTGATCAAAACCGCGAAAAAATATCTTAGCGACCGTTGTGATCATAAGATGCTTTTATGGTGATAAATGGTATCGAAATGTTTCTGATTTGAACCGAAATCTCACGAGTACGCAGGAATCTGTATTAAATCTAAAGCCAGCCCCAAGGAATGGTTGGCAAACACGTCTCGGAAATTATCTGAATATAACGGTCAAAATTCTTTTTGTGCGAAAGCTAGATTAAATAAATAATATTTGAAATAGAAGCAATTACGTTTATAGCCTTCGGTCAACCTACTTTTGATATTGATATATAGATTAATATTTGTATATGTAGTCTTACGCCCTGATGTCCGACTTCAACTGACATTATTATAAATGGTCAAGAATGTAGTTGAAAAAGAGCAGCCATATTTTATTTGTTATTTCCCACAAATGTCATGTGGTTGTCTCGAATTGAACAATTCTTATAATATAAACTAATCTTAATAACGAAACGCCGAAGTTATTGTAAATAAAGTTTCTGCATATGGCCCTTTGACAACTAATGTCTCCTCAGTTTATATCAGATCAAAACATTTGGAGGAAATAAATCCATGATTATATTGTTATTGCCCTTAGATAAACATAATGAAATAAATGCATAGTCCATGTCGGTAACAATATCGGGGATCTTTCTTAAATTATCTTTAAAAAGGCAAAGCTAACACGGCAGATCATATTTGATAAAAAAAACCATGCAATTACAAATCATACATGATATTATGATATTTTTTATCATTAGAACTATTTTGACTGACATCACTTCGAACACAGGAGAATAGCGGGAATCTGTCCACCTGTAGCAGCCGTAGAGTTTGGCGAATAATAAGTTTTATAGAATATCTAGTTCCTTTATTTATGGCAACTGGACACTTAAATTGTATGCAGTATATTTGTTGTCCGTGTACACTAGAAAGTAGAGTTCTTACTGTTGCCAAATTTACACCAGACTGCAATAAATCTACTTTAATGTCGTGCATCCCAGAGTATGTCCTAGACCCAAACACGTTTATTCCAGATAACAAGGCATCAAAATTTGTTGTAAAATCTAGACAATCAGATTTTCCTTCATGGTTCCAAACGCCGTCCTTGTTAGTTTCACACCGAGGAAATTGTATAAAATGTGCCGTTGTTGTATCAGAATGGCGTCGTTTTCTGGAAAATGGCTCGCAGTTGTCTTCGTAGTAGGAATGAAAAACTTTCAACTTTTCTTCAGATGTTAGTATATGTCCATTTGAAATTTTCAGTGTAAAATATTTCTGATCCAAGACAGGAAATCGTATGAGATACAATAAATCCCCTAACGCCTCTCTTATATTTTCTTCCGTAATACTTTGTGCCTGATCCTGACAACGTTTTTCACTCCATGAAATCATTCTTTCATCAACAATCTGCTCACTACATCGTAGATCGTCCGATTCTATTATCAATTTTACACACTTTTGTGAAAGCATTAAAAATGTCTCCGATGATAAACAAGATTTCCCAGATTTTAATATAAAGTTGAGCGCCTCTTCTTTCAATGTATCAAAATGGAAATCATGTGCTGTCTGCAGGACTACGCAGGCATTTTTTTCGTCAACACTAGTCTTCAGAAAGGAGGAGCATTTTTCTTTCAATAATTCTATCATATATTTTTCAGAGCCATACATTAATCCTTTGATGTTTGTTTCGTTCACTTGAACCTCATCCGTGTAAATAAACCTTAAAAACAAAATGAATCATTTTCAAATTTATATCGTTATTCTCTTAAAGTATTTTCAATATGTAGTGAATCAACTTTACTGACAACTGATATATCGGTTAGCGCTCTTAATTAGACTGTTGACAATGGTTTTATCACCAAAGGTGACTTGTGAATTGGACACTTAATATTTTAGAGCACTCGATTCAGGATCAGGTTGCCCTAGTGATTCTTCAAGCGAAAATCATACTCCCGTTACATAGGAATAAGGATAATGTCAGTTTATAAGCCACATTCAACTGGTTTATTCTTGTATTATATTCAATACCAAAACGAAACTAGCCAATTCCTTATTTTCAGTTTCTCTAATAGACAATAAATTCTTTCGTTTAACAATCCATTATAAGGAATTGAGACCGATGTTGTCTTTGTATCAATATTATTCTATGCAAAATTTCTATTGAATTATGTTTGTTGTATGTATGTTTCTTGTATTGCTACAACGCTTATGGGTTTATGTTTTGCAATTAAATAAAGTATAAAATTTACCATTTGAATGCAAAAACAACAAATGAATTCAATCAATAATACAACCACTTCAGCGTTTATGCAAACTGACAAAAAATGTCAGTGTGAACTATTGACATCACTTGTTGTCCGCCGTCCGTGCGTTGTACTTTTCATATTTCTATCCTCTTCTACGAAACAAGTGAAGCAAATTGAACCAAACTTTTAATTGTGTTTGCAAGATCATATAGTTATCAAGATTTGCTCTTTGTTCTTATCTTACAAAAAACATGGCTGCTAGCGCGGCACTTAGGTTTATCATACAATTAATGAAGGAAAGATAACAGGAATCTCTACAATGGCCGAACATTACAATCACATGCCACAATCCACCAGAGAACTGCACAAGAAAAACAATAAAATGACAAAAGACAACGATAGGAACTCGGGATAGCCGGACTTGGTACCGGCACTAGCAATAGCTAGCTTTAGGGTTAAACCAGTTAATGGGTACCCAAACCTCCCCTTTCTCTATCCCGTTTCCCTATAGTATAATAAACATACAAATAAAACCTAATTAAGTAAGACCACTTACTCCAAGACCACAATCCTGAAAATGAAAGAATAAGACAAAGGGTAATTTAGAAAGATGGGTCAGGAAGTGCTTGTCGGCTAGCTCAAGGAACCTAGTCTGCTGGTAAAACACTGTCGCACTACGGAATATTAATCAAATTCGAAACTTCCCGAAGGGTTTGGTCAAGAATCGTCATGAATTTCAGTAGACATCGGCAGCATCAGTGAGAGCCCAGTATAATTGTAAAATCTTCAGGTCATTTGATCCCAAAGCCAGTTGAACTGAATCATGAAGAATATCCGGTCAATATCCCCAATTACGTATAGAATGTAAGTTACGTCTCAAGTTTTTTCTGGATTTTTTATCAGTTTTTGATATTTTTGAACAACATTTCCGTAAAAACGAGGGCGAGAAATGCCCTTAGTAATAAGCTGTTTGCGAGGCGCATTATATTAAGATATCAAATGTTCATATCTTCTATAAAACTTGTTAAATGTGTTTATCAATCTATGAAATCTATAACCTTGTTGTAAAAGTTTGGATGTGATAGTAAGGTTACGTTCATTAATGTCGTCAAGAGTAGAATAGACGTGTCCAAATCGTACCAGTTGAGATATATACACCCAGTATGACTGAGCTACAGGAACGTCGCCATCAAGAAAAGGGAAGTTAGTAATGGTGAAATCCAAATCATCCCTTTTATCATAAATTTTAGTTTTACTTTTTCAGGGTCAACTATGATAGTAAGATCAAGAAATGGGCAGTATTTAGAATCATTGTTTGCTTTATTAAATTTCAGTTGTTGTGCGTAAATGAGGCCGACATAGTCTTAAAACTAGGGATTGTCATTAGTAAGGATATCGTCGATATACATGCTGTTATCATTGAAAACTGAAACGAGTTGATCACTGTTTTGTATGGTTCCATCCTGTAATTTTTTTTCATAAAGTCCCTTTTGTAACAGAATAGGAAAAGATCTGCAATGAGAGGTGCGCAGTTTGTACCCGTGGGAATTCCAATGACCTGTTGATAGACGATGTTGCCAAAACGAACAAAAATGTTATCTAGCAAGATTCAGTGCCTTAATCATGTCATCGCAAGTCCAGAAACAATTATTTCTGTAAGCGATGTTAGAGAAGAATCCTTGCTTTTTATTACAACAAATGAATTGTAGACCAGAAAATTTGAAAGACCATTTAATAAGTTGTCCTAATTTAGATTAAATCAAATTATGTGGAAGGGCTGTGCAAAGTGCAGAAAAATCATAACTTTTCATAGATAAAACTGGTCTTTTTACTGATTTTAGTTTATCTTAAACTTCACTGGAATGTTTTACACTCCAAAAGTCATTTACACCGTTTTTTCACAGTATTTGGTAACTTGCTCTTTAATACAGGTGAATGCACTCGTTAAATGGATGGATAAATCAATGGTAGAACAGTTACTCGATGCCGAAATAAAACGATGTTTGTAGGGATTTTTGTGAAGTTTAGGAAGCAGACAAGGTGTTATCTTTAGGTGGAACTTGGAGCATATCTGTATGGCTATAGTGCTGCTTGGTTAATGTTTTTTTCGTCAAAATTAGTACGTTCGAAAGTGTTATACTTTTCCAATTTATTTTGCTGGACAAAAATATATTTTCTTTCAAATAATAGAAACATTGTTGGAGGCTTTATCGACTGGTACAAACACGTATGTAATTCTAAGATCTCTTAATTTTAACTTAATTCTGTTTACAGATAAGCCTATGTTAAAAAAGCACATTTTGACCTTCTCCTCTGAACCTACCTATTAAAAATATATTCAATTAAACTTTACAGGAATGATGTCTTAATGGTTCATAACAAAGATTATTCATTTCGCTCCAATCCAAAAAAAAAAACATGACCGCCAGCGCGTACTAAGGTTTAACATTGGACCCTTACATTTTCATCCTTTCATGAAACCACTGAAAATCTGTAAATCTCTTTAGTAGTTAGTTAATAACAAGAATAAATCGGTACCACAAAATAATTAACGAAGACAAAACTAAATTTCAACAGCATAATATACAAGTCAACACAAACTACTAGAACACTGACAGTGTGAACCCCAATAAAGGCGAGATCAGATGTTCCGAAAGGGTATGCATGTCCTGCTTTGTACACATTACCCGTTTCACTGTAGGTCGGTTAATCCTGGGTCAAGAAAGAATCGGTAATGTCAAGTCCGGGAAAACGTAAATTTAGATAAAAATTGCCATTTTCATTTGTGATGCCGACATTTCATATTTATCTATGGTGTCGTGGTGACTGCCATAAAATTTCTGAAGGGATGGAAGTTACAACGGCTGAACATGTCACTGACTTTGCAGTTTTAGTGACAGTGCTTTTACTCTTTGACAAAGACACTGTATGTTTTACAAGCCATACTGTAACGAAGTTCTCAAATGCGAAGTCAATATCATCATTACCTAGATTTCAGAAATGAATAACAGAATGTTAAGGTATGAAGGAGAATTGGGAAAATCAGTTGTCTATTGAATTTTGTATGAATTGTATAAAGGGTAGACAAATTAACGTTTGAGTCTTATTGCAGTATGCGAGACTGTTTGAAAAATTGAATAACATGGCCGCCTGCGCGGAACTTAGGTTTAACATTGGACCATAATGTGAAAATCACATTTTAAGCTTCTACTTTGAAACCACTGATGGAAGCAAATTCAACCAAATTTTACAGGTGTCAAGGTTGCGATATAAAAAGAGCCTGCCCCTGTTAGAATTGATCTATATCAATATTCTTGTCATATCCAGTAATAAGACAAGAGCGATGCAGATACTTTTGTCAATATATAACTGAATAATTTTCTTGTTCAAGTCTTTAGATATTAATCATGACAATTATAACATTGATAGAGATTCCCATTCACATGTACACAAAATATAATGAAACCAAAGTTGCATAAAAGAGGTAAATTTCGTTATTGCTGTTATCAAAAGAATAAAAAGAATTGTTTTCTCACTTTATAAGTAAAATAATTCAATTAACTTTTTTATTGCTAGTATTACATACTTTATTAATCATTCAGGGAATCGAAGTAAATCTAGTTCCATGTTACCTAGATACTGACCCTGACATACAAGCTTTAGTTCAGATGACTTAGCTAAAAACAAATAACGTCATAACGTCAGTCTCATTTATGAATTTAAATGTTCAAATATTGTTACCAAAAACTGATCGTATATGTGCTGAATACTGTGAGTTTGATATAATGTCATTTACGGAGACGTGGTTTAATGCTAATTACACCGATGACTCGGTTGCATTATTAAATTACGGAAACCCTGCAGGTGGGGCCGTGGAAATAGTAGATTGATTGATTGATTGATTGATGTTTACGCCAACTTCAGCAATATTTCAGCTATATTGTGGCGAGAACTGTTGAGTATATTGAACAATTTAAATAAATACATAAAATATTAATATAAACCATATAGCTTTACACAAGTAAAACAGATGTGTAAAATGTTAAAAAACATAATAGTAAAGTTTTGGTTTAACAATAACAATGTTAGAAATTTGAAACTTGTTTAAAATTGATCCATTTAAATTTTACTAAATAAATTGATTGCTTTTAAAAATTGAACGATTTTGTCGCCAGCGACGTTTGTAAATAGGTCTTTAAGACAATCAACAGAATAAAAATCACGCCTTATATCGGCAACATCTACACATTCAATTAAAACATGTTGAATTGTATAAGGACAATCGCATGGGATACATTCAGGTCGATCATCACTGTTGAGGATAAAACTATGTGTTGTTCTAGTATGTCCAATACGACATCGGGTCAACACTACCTGTTCCCTACGGTTTTTACCACAGGAACCGACTTGTTTACCGACGTCTGACTGTATTCCATGTAGTTTATTATTTATTTGCAGATCCCATTTGGCCTGCCACAACTTTAAAATGTATTTAACGATTAAAGGCTTCATGTCAGTGTAAGGTACTGGACAATCCGCCATCTCGTCATCTAGTGCATCCTTGGCTTCCTGGTCAGCAACTGTGTTTCCATAGATCCCCACATGACTAGGGATCCAAACGTAAATGACTTCTTTGATTTGTAGAATTCGGCTATTTTCAAAATAATTGGGTGTTTTGTTTTTCGAATTTCAATTGCCAATAGGCAAGAAAGTGAGTCGGAACAGATCATGAATTTATTTGATTGCGATAAAGCTACAAATTTCGGAACAAATCATGAATTTATTTGATTGCGATGAAGCTACAAATTTAAGTGCTGAGTAAATAGCGTTAGCTTCAGCAGTAAATATGGAACTAGGGGAGGGTAATCGAAGAGTTGCTGCACGATCCCCAAAAACGGTTGCAGAAGCCACTCTGTCTCCATCCTTGGAGCCAATTGTGTAAATTTGCAAGTATTCAGGATGTTCAGATTTAATTCTTGCAAAGTCCTGCTGGATAACCAGAGGATTGGTATCAACCTTTTTGTATTTGCGTAGTTCAAAATTAAATGTTGGTTTTGGGTTCAGCCATGGAGGATTTTTGGGAGTTTCTATAGGAGCTATTTCATTTAAATTTATATCTGCAGATTCAAGGTGTGGTTTAATATGAAGACCAAAAGGTTGTATAACATTTGGGCGTTTTTCATAGTCAGCTTTGTGAAGAGGTTTGAAAACACAGTTGTGAGAAGGATTGGAAGGATACGCTTTAAGCTTTATTGCATATTGTAAACCAAGTTTAATACGTCTTTCTTCCAAGGATGGTTCATTAGCTGCAACATAGAGACTCTCCACAGGAGAAGTTCTGAACGCACCTAATGAAAGACGCAAACCTTGGTGGTGAACAGTATCTAGTAATTTAATGTATGATTTACGGGCGGAACCGTAAATAAAACATCCATAATCTAGTTTTGACCGAATCAACGATCGATATAAATTTAATAAAACAGTGCTATCCGCACCCCAGTCAGTACTCGACACAACTTTTAAAATATCTAATGCCTTAAGGCATTTGTTTTTTAACATTTTGATATGGGGAAGAAATGAGAGTTTACTATCAAAAATTAAACCAAGGAACTTGGCCTCTTTTACTATAGTTATAGGGTTATTGTATAGTTTAAGCTCTTGGTCTGAGTGCATTTTCCGCTTACAACAGAAATGCATCCCGACTGTTTTCGAGCTTGAAAATTTAAAACCATATTCAACTGCCCATTTTTCGATTCTGTTTAGACATAATTGCAGTTGGCGTTCTATGTTATTCATGTTTTTGCCACGATAGCAAATCAGAAAATCATCTACATAAAGAGATCCATCGATGTTATCTTTTAAAACCTGGGCCAAACTATTTATTTTAATACTAAATAGTGTGACAGAGAGGATGCTTCCTTGCGGAACACCAATCTCTTGTTCAAACGAGTCAGAAAATGTAGAGTTGACTCTAACATTGAATTCACGATCCTTGAGGAAATTCTCGATAAAATTTGGTAAACTTCCTCTCAACCCCATATCAAAAAGATCTTTTAAAATGCCATATTTCCATGTTGTATCATATGCTTTTTCAATATCGAAAAAGATGGACACTGCATGTTCTTTCTTTAAAAATGCATTTCCGATAAATGTTTCGAATCGAACTAAATGGTCTATTGTTGTACGACCTTGTCGAAATCCATTTTGGATGTTCGACAGAAGATCGTTCGATTCGAGATACCAAACAAGACGAGACGGTTGTTTATCATCCGTTCCATTGTCTTACAGACGCAACTAGTTAATGCTAATGGTCTGTAATTCGATGGCTCGGAATGGTCTTTACCCGGTTTTGGAATAGGTACTAAAGTTGCTCGTTTCCACATAGGTGGAAGTTTCCCCATTTCCCAAATTTTATTAAAAAGATTTAAGAATTTCCAGAGTTGATAAAGATGTTTGAGGAGTTGATAATGGATATCGTCAGGGCCACATGCCGTGCCATGTGCCTTATCCAAGGATTGTTTCAGTTCATCCATCCTCTGTATTTTTAGATTTAAAGTTAAGTTTGTTTCGTTCTTTTTGTTCTTTAATTCTCTGGAATGTGGGTCCTAGATTTTTAGAAGAAGAATGTTTCTCAAAAGTTTCTCTAATTTTATTTGCAATATCTTCTTCTGATGTTAAAATATCTTTCCGTTTTTGATGTGATGGACATTAGCTTTTCTATTTTTATCCTTGATTTTCTGTACCATATTCAAAACTTTGTTCATAGGGGTATGGCAATTTAATTTTGAAACAAAGTTACGCAAAGAAGTGCGTCTTCTTAGTTTCAAGGTTCTTCGAGCTTTTGCACGAAAAACTTGAACACTGCCAAGATTATCCGTCGTTGAATGTTTATTGAAAAGTTGCTCTGCCTTTTTACGATTTATCAGAGCATTTTCCACAGAGTCCTACGTTAAACTATGTTCATAGTGGCGGCCATCTTGGATGAGATGCTAACCTGCTGGACATATGTAGAAATTTTAGTCCTGGAAAAGCTCAATACTTTTGCTATTCACAATTAACTTCCATCTCAAAAAAGACAGGTTATTGGATATTCTTCAAAATTGCAGGGCGGGTAGATTTCGTCATGCTGATCATTGATACTCTTGTCAGATTGTTTATATCTAACGGTTTACGAGTAATTTGCAAAAAACAGCAATTTACCCCATGTTCTATTTATAGTAACAGTCGTCATGTTGTTTGGTCTACGGACATGATGATCACAAACTTTTAAGAACATACACTGGTGATGACTCAGGCCAAGTTTGCTCATTATTGACCGAGTATCTTCAGAGGAGAAGATCTTTGAATAAAAGTTAACGGACGGACGACGGACGCCTAGTGCTGGCAAAAGCTGACATGGCCTTTGGTCAGGTGAGCTAAAAAGTCACGAGAAGAGTATCATCTAAAACTTATGTCGAAATAAGCAGACGTTAACCCATCAACTGGTACGTGGTGGAAAGTCTCTACGCAGATTTCTCTTATCAAAACATCCAGTTTCAGGTATACCACCTTTGATAAAAAAACGACAATTCGGTTTTTTCCGATACAGAAAAGGTAAATAAATTTAACACTTTCTTGTAATGCAGGCCGAACTAGATGACGCTAACGCAAGTCTTCCAAACCAGGTACTTAACGAAGTTGTTGTCGGTGTCGATGAGGTTTACGATATTTCATGAATTTTGAATCCCGGCAAAGCTTCCAGCCCCGACCTAATTAGTCCCCGACTTCTCAAGGAAGCTGCCTCTCAGTTAAAACATCCATTTGTAAGTTATTTAATATGTCGCTTATTTCATTTGTTTCCCCCACGGAATGGAAAAAAGCATATGTAACCCCGTTTTTCAAAAGTAGCTATCCTATGATGTTAGACCTATATCATGACTTTGTTTTCTTTCAAAATGCATTATAGACGATGTGTATAATTATTTCTTACAACATAAAGTAATCAAGCCAAATCAGTCTGGTTTTTCAAAGGGGGACTCGGCTGTAAATCAGTTCGTTAATATAACAAATGAGTTTTTTGGGAAAGTTTAGACAGAGGGAAAGAAATTCTTGAGTTTTTTTTTTTTTTTTTTTTGCAACATAAGCATATCGAGTATGGCACAAATGTCTTTTACATGAATTGAAGAAATATGGAATATTCGGTAAAATTTTAAAACGGTTTTACAACTATGTCACGGGTAGGGTACAAAGGGTGGTCTTAAACGGAGGTATATCGAACTTGGAATATATTAATGCGGGTGTCCCCAAAATGTCTATCCTTGGACCTCTTTTATTTATTATTTTCATCAATGACATTGTCATTGATATCAATGCTAGTATCAAACTGTTTGCTGATGATACAAGCATTTACATGAAAGGAATTGTAATGGATGATACAACCTGATTCAGAGATTACAATCCCAGGTCATGTCTTGGGGAAAAATAATTGCACATCTGTTTTAGAAACTCGACAAGATTTAAGCAAAAAGGATATTATGATAGCAAAGACCCTTTGTCATGAGTTAAACAAATTCCGGTCAATGCAATTTATCTAACTAATCAAAAATTGTTTGTCAAAAGATACTTTATTAGGCAAATTTGACCCAGTAGTACATGTTCAACCACTAGATAATCAAAATAAAAACAACAATTTAAACTGAGAGTCATTTACTTGAACATCTTCAATGTTTATAAGATAAAACATCACCAGAATTAATAGTTACTGAAAGGAAACAACTAAAAGATTTAATTTCTGAGTATCAGGATATTTTTAAGTGGCCCTGAGGGTAAATTAGGACGTATTGGTACTGTTAAGCATAAAAGTGATGTTGTTGATGCTAGCCTATATGCGTAGAGTACCACTTTCACAAAAACTTAATTGAAGAGGAAAGAGAAATGACATAATGGAACCAAGTTCTAGTCCTTGGACAAGCCCTACCTTACTGTAGTCCGTGGGCTGGAAACACTTTCCGTGCACCCCCCCCACTTCCGAACCAGACCGGTTTTTTTCAGTCCTTCTATGTCCCCTCTTCAAAATAAAACATGTTAACACGAACATAACCTGCACGCATAGACAGTATAGGGCCACTTTTATAGTACACCCGAAAAATTATTGTATTTTCGTTTTAACATAAGTTTCATCTTTTAAGCTCCATAACTTTTAGCAGATAAGTAATATGTACTGAAATTTGGTATCAAATTAAAGCTAATTTAATATGCTTTACAATGAACACAAGTTTGGGTACTTTACGCCCATTTTATGATCAGGGGATACAAAAAATCTACCCCTACCCCTGCAAAAAATTGCGAAAATCTCGATTTTAGGCTGTCAATTCCTTTCAGATAAACAACCATCGTCATTTGATCTAGTTTTTATGCCTAACTTATCAGTTGTGATAAAATGTTGGAAAATAAAACCATTAAAGTCCATAAAATTTTGATTTTCGGTATAAAATTTTTGAAAAATGGAATTTTTCGGAATTTTAGATTTTTCACATTTTCGACTTTTTGACTTAAGGGTCGTAAAAATCTGAATATATATTTAATAATTGCCGATGCAAAAATAATTTCTGATATGTTAGCAACAAATTGTATGCAAATATTTTAGTTTTAGACGTATTATAGGTTCATAAATATCAAAATTAGCACCCCTCCCCCAACAAATTTAGAGAAAAGTTGAAATATTCAGGCTCTAAATGATAAAAAGATAATGTTTAATGGGAATTCTGGCGTGTATTTCACTAAAACTGACATGCAGAAGATCATTTAAGTACATTAAAACTTTTCAAAAGGTTTCTTTTCGACTCTTCTGTCCGAAATGGTATGAAAAATGGGAATTTTCCGTTTTTCAGAATTTCTGCTGTTTTGACTTTGAGATGCAATTACTTCATGAAATTGATATATAACTTGAAAATGTTGATTAAATATCGTTTCATCATCTCTAAGCTATTAGAAAGTATGCTTTTAAGCCTTTTAGACTAACTACAGTCTCGTAAATAACAAACATATTACCCCTTACCACACATATTCAACAAAATTTATTTCATTTTATTCAGCTTGAAAAGCTTAAACATTGTATAAAGGTCCAATGACATATCATTTTCAAACACTAAAACACACAGAACCTCCCATATATAAAAAATAAGATCATGCGCCCGGTTTATGGGCAGTTATTCAGCGATTTAACTTTGAATTTCGGAAAATTCTAAGAAACTGAAAATTCCCCTTTTCACGATAATCGTCCAAAATATTCAATTTTACCCATATTTGGTGTCAAAATTACATATTATGATGTATCAAATGCATCTTTTGCAAAGAAAGTAAAACATTAGTATGCTTTGTTCATTTATATGTACAGGCGGTCATATTTTGGAGATTTTTAAGTTTAATTTTGTTGGGGTAGGGGGTAAGATTTTCAGTATTTAGATCCTAATTGAACACTCCTTATTTTTCTGAACAGTGTTTTTAAATAACATATGTATCGGTTAAGACAATAAATTGGCATATCTGCAGATAAATCCTCCAGATTTGCCACATACTGATTTCACAGTGAATTTTGCACAAATCTGAAATGCTAAAAATTTCCATTTTTCATCAATTTTGGACAAAATATTGAGTTTTAGCTGACAACTGGGATTTGAAATACCAAATTATGATAGCATTCATGCAACTTTGTTATATGCAACGCAGAATTTGCGTGTGGTGGTTATTTTTATCCCAACATAGACAAAAAAATTGACAATTTTGGAGGAAATGTGTTGGGGTAGGGGTAAGATTTTTGGTATTTAGAGTCACATTCAACACCCCTTGTTTTTCTTAATAATGTTTTAAGACATCTAATGTATCGCTTAGGACAATAAATTGGCATATCTGCAGATATTTTCTATAGATTTGATACATATTGCGATTTAACAGTTAACTATGGACAAATCTGAAATGATGAAAATTCCCATCTTTCATCAATCTGGGGAGAAATATTGAGTTTTAGTCGACCAATGGGTGTTAAAATACCAAAGCATGATTTAATTCATGCAACATTGTCATATACAACACACATTTTGTATGTTCTTGTTAATTCTTATGCGAACATAGACCGAAAACCAAAAATTTCAGGGAAAATTTGTTGGGGTAGGGGTAAAATTTTCTGTAATCAGAGTCACATTTAACACTCCTTGTTTTTCCTGGCAATGTTTTAAGACACCAAATATGTCACTTGGTACAATTAATTGGCATAGTTGCAAATATATCCTCCAGATTTAGCATATATAACGATATAGCAGTGGACTTTGGACAATTCTGAAATGTTGAAAATTCCCATTTTTCATCAATTTGGGGAGAAATAATGAGTTGTAGTCGACCAATGGCTGTTAAAATACCAAATCATGGAGTAATTCACGCAACATTGTCATATACAACACACATTTTGCATGTTCTGGTTATTCTTATGCAAACATAGACCAAAAATCGCCAATTTCAGGGAAAATTTGTTGGGGTAGGGGTAAGATTTTCGGTATTTAGAGTCACATATTACACTCCTTGTTTTTCTAAACAATGTTTTAAGACAATTTTTGTATTGCTTAGGGCACTTAAATTGCATATCTGCAGATATATTCTACACATTTGACATATTTTGCGATTTAACGATGAAATACGAACAAATCTGAAATGATGAAAATTTCCATTTTTCATCAATTTTTTGTGAAATATTGAGTTTTAGTCGACCAATGGCTATTGAAATACCACATTCTGATGTAATTCATGCATTATTGTCTTATACAACACATATTTAGCGTGTTCTGGTTATTTTTATGTGAACATAGACAAAAAATTGACAATTTCAGGGAAAATTTGTTGGGGTAGGGGTAAGATTTTCTGTAATCAGAGTCACATTTAACACTCCTTGTTTTTCTTAGCAATGTTTTAAGACACCAAATGTGTCGGTTGGTACAATTAATTGGCATAGTTGCAGAAATATCCTCCAGATTTGGCATATATAACGATATAGCAGTGGACTTTGGACAATTCTGAAATGTTGAAAATTCCCATTTTTCACCAATTTCGGGCAAAATATTGAGCTTAAGTCAACAAATGGCTGTTAAAATATAAAATCATAATATAATTTATGCAACATTGTCCTATACATCACACATTTTGCGTCTTCTGGTTATTTTTATGCGAAAATAGACAAAAAATTGACAATTTTGGAGTAAATTTGTTGGGGTAGGGGTAAGTTTTATTGATATATGATGTATAT
>MJUU01025241.1:37268-116143 GCA_002080025.1 Modiolus philippinarum
TCTGTAACTTATTAAAGTAGACACATAAACCAAATATTATATCGATACTTGCATTGGTTCAGAAAAAAGTGCAGAAAACTGATATTTTACTAAATTTTTCTGAGTCAAAGGCCCATAACTCTGTCAAAAATCAGTGAACCAGAACCAACCTTGAACTTGATCTGTCACTCATAAAGGTAGACTCACATACCAAATATTAGATCAATACCTGCAATGGTTTAGAAAAAAGTTTGGAAAACTGATGCAGGCCTGACGGCCAGACTGATAGATGGATGGACAGAGTGCAAACCTAAAGTCCCCTTCGGCTATTGCTGGTAGGGGACTAATAATCAATTGGCATAATTCAGAAAATCAGAAGTTCATTTCAAATAGTTTAAATCCAGTTCCTCACATGTTTACCTGATCTTACTTTCAAACACATAGAAACACATTTAAGGTCATTTTTTTTCAATTACTTGGATTATGAGTTTGCCACCGAGATTTCTTGAGATTTTTTTTTTCATTTTCTAATTGTACCTGACATATGAGATTTTACAACATAAAAAGCAGCCACATCCTGTTAAGCTCACCTCGTTGCACAGCATTGTCACATGTTGCACATATCAGTAAACAGGAATGGACTTTATTTATTCTTTTTACCAGATTCAGTCATGCATAAATTGTAGTTTACAGACTGCATACGAAGCATGCATTATTTTTGGCATCCCAAATTGCATCATACATACCAATATGGTTGCTAAGTGACAAGTCAGTAAGTGGGAATGAACTTTAACCATTCTACCTAACCAAGTCCCTCATGCATCAAATGTAGGTCAGAGACAGCATCCGAAGCATGCATTGTTGTTGTCATCCAAAAATGCATCATACATACCAATATGGTTGATGTGGCCATGTCAGTAAGCAGGAATGGACTTTAACCATTCTTTCTAACCAAGTCGCTTATGCGTAAAATGTAGGTCACAGACAGCATCCGAAACATGCATTCCAGTCGTCATCCCAAAATGCATCAGGCATACGAATATGGTTGATGTGGGGCATGTCAGTAAGCAGGAATGGACCTTAACCATTCTTCCTAACCAGACGCCGATGCAGACACGGACGCGGACGCTAGGGGTATCACATAAGCCCCCCTCACTTCAGGAGGTGAGGTAATAAAATTGGAACCAAAATCAGTGGACTATGAAATCTGGGTGACCTAAATGCTGTTGAATGTTTGCATCCTTCCTGAGAAATATCTGCATGTAAGATTAATGAGTTCTGATACACGACCTTATTAAAGATAAAGAGATATCTCCCATAAGTGCTCAAATTCCATCTTTCCAAGGGCGAAACGACGGCGAAAGATGTAGAATTTCTCATACAAGTGGAAGATATCCAAACCTTTAAAGTATATAGCCACTGTTGCACTGCACAGTTCAATCTCGCATTTGAAAATTATAGAGTTAAACATGGGTTTGGTTTGTTTTTGTGGCCGGAACAAGAATTGACAGGTTTTCCTTTGTGACATCATAATTGATTGACTAATGTGAAACGTCATATTTTGTCCACTTTGCTGCGAATTAACTCCCCTTTTCCCAAAAACTGTGTTATAGGGAAACAGCCATTTACTGAAGAATGCATTGTTATATCTGAACAATACCCAATAAATCAGGTTTGACGTAGAACTAAATATAGTCAGTAAACATAAAATGTAGGTAACAATGGCCTAATTCATGTTAACTGGTTGTCTACTTCCTGCCAAATACTGTGAAAGTACTATTGTTCGTGGGGTTCCAATTTTCGTGGCTTTCGTGGTTCGCTTAAACCATGAAATTAAGTTCCCAACGAAATGCATTTTCTCCGTAGAGTTTCAATGTATAAAATTGAAACCATGAATTTAAGTACCCACGAAATAGTGATGTTTAGGAAAACCACGAAAAATTGATGTCAACGAATAAAAGTACATCCACAGTATTTGCATGCAAGACTACATGATCCTTTTTCTCAATAGTACCAGAGAAATGAGGTTGCATATTTGGAAAATGTTACAAAAGCTAGTGGATGATGAAATATAGTAACCAGTTCTGCATGGAAGTTTACATGAATCTTGCGACTTCAGATGAAGGCATTTTATATACTAAGGATAACAGAATAGAATATATATGTACAGACAAACTAACAAATGATCCCTTCTTCAATTATTTCATATAAATGTGACAAGTATAATGCATGTTGTATGTATTTATCATATTTGAAATGTTTTATTTTCCAAATGCAATCATATAACAATGTTGCATTTCACACTTTGTCATGACTCTAAAATGAAACAGCAAAGTAGGCATCAGTATCTGGCAATAGATGTTGGTATTCTCCAGTCTACAAAAAACTAAATAAAAGTGTCTTGTTCTGTATATTGCAGTAATATCTGGTTACAGTTCTGAAACAGTATCATGAAATGTGGTATAAAATTCATACTAAATTTTACATAAATAAAATAATGCTACACCAACATGCAGTCGACCATAGAATTTTGAACAAGTGTACTTTCAAGTGAAGGAAGACTCATTAAGGAGTAAATCATACAACTGGAACAAAAGTTATTGCATGAAAACAAATTGGATACAAATGCACGCAGACGGACAACAACAACGACAGATTCATAACATTATACATGTACATCAAACATATAAAAACCAAGACCATTCCACAAGCCCATTGTTGTTAAAATGATTTTTTATACAATGTATGGAGTATCTTGGTGAAAGGAAATGATAGTACTGTTACAAATATGATGAAGCCAATTTTGTGCAATATGATTACATGTGCTAATTACAGGCTACACAAGCAATGAGCTGTTACCAGCGTGACCACTTGGAGGATTCACATTATACAAATGTAGCCATTATAGTGCATAATGCAGACAGGTCATGCATAATCAGACTTTAGTCCGCTTGCCTTATCAACTAAGGTCATTGCCAATAAGTAAAAACCTCAAAAATATACATTAACTGACAATTAACCCAATTTGAAAAACTAAAAGACAAAGCGGTTAAAATGTGATTATATATAAAGCAAATAAGCTATGAACATACAAAAGCAATGAAAATGCATTTGGCTGGAAATTGCATGTTCTATAGCTCGCCTGCTTCACGCCATATAGACATGCAAAGAAAAGGAAAGTAATGATTAAGTTATACTGCAATTATACAAAACACATCACCACATGACGATTGTGCATAACACAGGAAAATAATAATTACATATACTTATATTTTAAACTGATGCATTGTGATACTTACTTCATAATTTATCCATATTCAGTTGGTTATTCCAATGATGTTCCTTTACTGGTATCAATGGACTCCATGCTAAATAATAAGCTAAATGTCTCGAGACACGAAACTCGACATAATTTTACTGTCATAAACAGAAAGACCTAAATTTGGTATATAAACACCAAGTTTGATAACCCTATGTGCTACGTTACAAAAATTCTCCTCCGGACACGAAATGCACATGGTTTATCTATCATAGGGGTCAAAGTCAAAGTCACAGTGACCTAATTTTGGTACGTGACACGTCGCCTTTCCATGATGCATCCACACACCAAGATTGATAATCCTTGGTGCTACGGTAGAAAAGTTCTGCCCTGGACACGGTTTTACTATCATAAGGGTCAAAGGTCAAAGTCAAGGTCACAGTGCCCTAAACTTGGTATGCGACACATCGTCTTCCCATGATGCATCCACACACCAAGTTTGATAATCCTAGGTGCTACGGTACATAAGTTCTGCTCCGGACATGGTTTTACCATCATAAAGGTCAAAGTCAAGGTCACAATGACCTAAATTTGGTACGCGACACATCGTCTTCCCATGATGCATCCACACACCAAGTTTGATAATCCTAGGTGCATCGGTACAAAAGTTCTGCTCCGGACACGAAATGCACATGGTTTTACTATCATAAAGGTCAAAGTCAAGGTCACAGTGACCTAAATTTGGTATACGACACATCGTTCATCCACACACCAAGTTTGATAATCCTAGGTGCTACGGTACAAAAGTTCTGCTCCGGACACGAAATGCACATGGCTTTACTATCAGAAAATTCAAAGGTCAAAGCCAAGGTCACAGTGACCTTAATTTGGTACGCGACACATCGTCTTCCCTTGATGCATCTACACACCAAGCTTGATAAACCTAGGTGCTACGGTACAAAAGTTCTGCTCCGGACACGAAAGGGGACGGACAGACAGACAGACATGGTGATTCCTATATACCCCCCAACTTCGTTTGCGGGGGTATAATAAGAAGTACTCGTCACCAATAATTACAATTACTTTGCAAATGTAGTTAATTAAATTACAAATTACATTTGAAGCCAACAAGTCTACGGTGACCCCTAGATGCTTTGTTTTAGGTCGTTTTAACCTGGATATGGGATGTTGTCTCCTTGACATTTACCCCATTTCCTTTCTTTTTCATTTATTTATCATGCTAACAAATGAAAATTACTCGTATGAGCCATGAAGGAAAGAATTACATACCTATTACTGCAAAATTAACAAACAACCAAAAAAGTAAACTGATGTGATTACTGAAAAACTTTATATGTTAAAGGGAATCTATGTATTTAGGGATTACATGTAATATGAACAAAATTATGGAGTTCACGTAATCCCTGGCCGATTAAGTGAATACATGAAACACATAAAAATCCTAGGATTACATTTTGGAGAAGGGTGGGCAGTACTTATTATTACTTAATTATAAAATTTGGTGTAAAATTTGTTTTGATATTGCAATACATGCTGAATTCTTGAATAAACACACCATGAAAACCATTTGGAATGTGATTTGATTCGGAATATTGAGGGTTAGGAAATGAATATGTGTAAATATTCATACAAAAATCGGGGATTACATGTAATTGGAAAAGTAATTGAAATTAAACACCTTTTTCGGTAAGTAATTAATTAAATTACAATTACATGCAATTCAAAGGAGTAGGAGCGATAAGGGCCTTATATGGCCTGAAAAATAAATTTGGTTGACTTCACAAAATTTTCTCATTGAAATAATCTATGGGTATGGCTTTTCAATAAACAGTAACATTTCTCAAATATTGATGTATGATTACTGAGTTTTTGAGTGTAGAAGAAGGGACAAATTGAAGATTTTGTCGAAAAATGACAAATTTGACCAATTTTGACGTCTTTTTCTGTGTAGGAAATAAAGAGCACATGCAAGAACAACAAAAATATTTATATGAGAGGTTCAATTCACTTGTACCAATGTGTTGGTAAATTATCTACTTGGTTCTTGAATGTGCTCGATATTTCCGGTTAGGAAAACTGTTCGAAAATCTGTCAAATTCGGTATATTTTTATGAAAATGCTCAAAAGTAGCGTCAGACTTGTACTGACTGTGACGTCATTGGTTCTAACTTTTGTATTCTTTCTGTTAATTTGATCTCAACTTTGAAACGAATATGAAAGAAAATCTTGAGGTGCAACTTTAAAATTCACTGGAATCTTGGGCCAAATGATCCCCTAATCGCATCTTGTCCTTTTTGTCAATTACACATTACTTCCAATTACATCAAATCAAAAAATCAATTACAATTACACATTACAATTACCCCATCCCTGGCTGCTGCAAAATCAAATGAGATTTTTACGCAAAAAAAATTGTAAACTTCAAAGTATATACTTTAATTTTATTACAAAGTAAAACTCCATTACCAAACAAACTCCACCACTATTATATTTTCAATAATACTCCTGTTTAATTAGGAACTAGATTACACTACCCTGAAACCGGATGGATGTAGAATTTGTGGTCTAAGTCCTATCAAAGGGACAAATTTCAATAGATTTCAATAACATTTTTACAATTTATTAGTATATATG
Organism: Modiolus philippinarum; assembly: GCA_002080025.1. Taxonomy (NCBI): domain Eukaryota; kingdom Metazoa; phylum Mollusca; class Bivalvia; order Mytilida; family Modiolidae; genus Modiolus; species Modiolus philippinarum. The sequence continues at coordinate 43,162 of MJUU01025241.1, forward strand.
TTAATAACATAATATCAATGTTTGAGCGCATTCGCTTCATAAACAAACGAGAACGGACATTAAACATAGGTATAGGGTTCTTCAACTGCAAGGTTCACTTTTAAGACCATGTTTAATTTCAAATACAAGAAATTTATTCCAAATATTTTTTTTATTTATCTTCTTTGTACTCTTTCTAGTGTGACTGAATTTTTTACATTCTTATTACAAGTTTTTTCCAGTATCAGATAAACATGTAAACTCTCAGTTTTATTATTCCTAGATCAAACCTTGATTTAAATCTATACATAACTTATGAAATAATCAAACAGGTGATGTCCATTTATGAATTTCACAAGAATTGGTAAATGGTCAAAAATGAGTAATAGGAATTCAATCTTCCGGCTGTCGTTTCTAATTTTAACGATTTTATGAAATTAATACTTTCCTTATAAAATGAGACCCCTTTTCTAGTAAAAATTCATAAAAAATGAAAATTTAACATGGGGAGGTTAAGAAACAGGATTTATTGATTGATTGAATAACGTCTACTCAGCAATATTTCAGCTATATCAAGACGAGAACAAGTTTGTTAATAAATAATCACTTTGGGGTATGAAAATGGCCATGGGACGGGAAATTCTGACTGCCACTGGAAAAGTAGAGTGAAATCGTCAAGGGCGGGGAATTTAGCCTTGTAGCCGATCACCTACGGACCACCCTAAAAGAGCTTGCTACAAGGGTTCTTTAAAGTGCAGGAAGCGTGACGTTTCTTCCAACACGTGGACCTGAGTTTACATCCCATCCGAAAGATGGGTTGTGTATTTATTCATCCCGCATAACCATGGAATGGGTCCTATTTCTATATCCCGGGACCGTTGGGGTCAGCTTCCGTTTAGGAAGGGTCACACCCCGCAAGCCGGAGATACTAGGTCCTATTTCTATATCCCGGGGTTCACTCGGGGTCCTCTGTTAGGAAAACTCTTCTCCAAGCTCAGAGGATGCTGCGGGCCTATTCATAAGCCGGGACCGCGCACGGCGGAAAGAAACAGGAAGAAAACAGTTTAAAAAGGGCAATATTCCACATAATAAAGGCAAATTATTCCTAAAATGACATAAAACACTCTATAACAGTGTTAAAATGGAAGATATTTGCTCTAGGACATTAATCCTTGGTTACATGTACTAAACACAGCACTGATGAAAAATCTGTTCATGCTCCGGACACAGAGGGAACCCCTAGCAGTACCAGATTTCTACGTCCTATCTTACAAATAAAGGCTTATTGATACTGAGGCTGGGATATGGTGTGTGAATACCCAAAATCATCTTCTCAACTGATAGAGATGCAAATTTCATGGTTCAACACGTGTTTTATGTACAATTTCAAAATTTTGCCATATTTGGTCAAATATGCAAATTAGATCTATCAAATATGGAAATTGTAGGTCAAAGCAGAAGACCATTATTCACTTTATGTCTGGACAAAATTCGATGACCAAAATATGCACGGTTTTATCGCAGCATGAATTTAATGCAAACTAGTTGACCCCCTAGATCAGGACATAGACCACAATTAAATACACTATATGTCTTTTCCTAACATTTTCTTGCAAGCAAATTTTAGGCCTAAATTTTCCTTATACACAGTTAATATATTAACAGTAACTTCGGTATTTTGTTATTTATTACCACTGGGCTGATACCTCTGCTGGTAGACTTAGTCCCCGAGGATATTCACCAACCTAGTAGTCAGTACTTCGGTGCTGACCCAAAAACCGATTTCATTAAAACTTGCAATATCTAAATTTTACAAAATTTTGTTAAAAACTAAGGAGTATCTCCCTCATGTATAGCTCTGTCCCTAACTGAATATTGGCTTTTCTATTTAGATCCTTTTTGTTATTTGTTCTCTTTCAGCTTTTACACGTTTTCGGTAAATGGACTTCCAAATGTTTTGGTTTTATCTGCACTGATGAGACATAACTTGTCGAAATGCGCATATGCAGAAAATAGATTGACAGTTACTTCGGTATTTTGTTCTTTAATAGCACTCTGGTCCAGGTAAAACCTGAGAAGGATGACATATGTTGACTGGCATTTTACTTTGGTATTTATAATTCAATCACAAAGGGGTCAAGATTTGGAACTCATATGTAAACTCATGGCAAATTACACCCCTTTGCAGAGGTATGCTGCTGCCAAAGTAAAAGAGATTATTCCGCAAAAAAAATATTTGGAAACTTCCAAGTATATACTTTAATTTTATTACAAAGTAAAACTCCATTCACAAACAAACTCTACAATGATTATTATATTTTGTACATTAGACTACCCTGAAACCGGATGTAGAATTTGTGGTCTATGTCCATCTGACACTCATACTCCCTTAAGTCATTTACAAGAAGGATGAAAGTTAATACTAGTAATAAATAATATTATGAACAATGCGCCGAAAGAGTTTTGTAAAAAGTTCTGTTAAAGAAGTCCTGGATATATGACAGAAAACTGTCTTGTAATTGTGTCATATTTGAGTTAGTAAGAACTGAATCGTCAGTCGAAAAAAGAACAACCAAAAGTCAATGACATTTCATGAAATAAAAAATCAAATACTAGTAATAAATAAATTATACTATCAATACTTTAACATGGAATACAATTTTCTGGTGGAAAGATATGGGCAATGACAATGAATGAAAACAACGGCAGTATAATACCGAAGTAAAAAAGAACAAGATTACATTTATCAAAGTCCAGACACAAGGCAGAAGCAAGAAAATAAGAAGACAGAAGACCAAAGAAGCTACAAAACCACAAAACACAAACATAAAAAATACAACAATGAGCACTAAAGCAGGAACAATGAGAACTCTCAAAAAGAGTGACATCAGGTGCTCCGCAGGGGTGAGTATATCCTGCTGTGTATACAGCACCCGTCACACTGTCAGTGGATCAATCCAGGATGTAGTCAGAATCGATAATGTCAAATCCGGGACATGTGAATCTAGCTGAAAATGTCAGTTTGTCAAATCCGGGACATGTGAATCTAGCTGAAAATGTCAGTTTGTCAAATCCGGGACATGTGAATCTAGCTGAAAATGTCAGTTTTCATTTGTGACACTGACATTTCATATCTATCTATGATGTGGTGACCGCCATAGAATTTCTGGAAGGACGAAAGAAACAACGGCTTAACATAGCTCGTTTTTGTGACAGTGATTTTGCTCTTTCCACAAAGTGACTGTATGAAATACAAGCTACAGTAATGGATTAGTTGTGATATAAACACTCCATATGCTGGTGAGGTAGGTATATTGCTGCTGAGAAAGGGAAAGTTCAGAATTGGGAAGTCAAAATCATAACATTTGTCTTATTACAAAAATGTCTAAACGAAAACGCACAAAGGAAGAGAAACACGGACAAAAGAATAAGCTAATAACAATGCTATGCAATCTGAAAATACTCCTTAAGTTCTTAATTTTTTACCACTATAATCCAATTTCTCCAAGAAGCTTCCTTAATTCACGGTGTAAAAAAATATTGAACTTTCTTTATATTTATAGGAAATTTCATTTACCACTACTTAAACAAACAAAACTTTAACTTAATGATTTGAATAACAATATGGATGTCAGTTATGTCTATGGTATCAACTCTACAGAACAAAAACTGAGTGAGATATGATATTATGTGTTATACTTTTTATCACAACTTACCTTATAGTTTTTAACAACAATTATCTAAAACGAAAGTAAAAAACTAAGGTTTCCGGAAAATCAATCATTATACAGGTGACACACGCAACAGGTAAAGTTAGTGTAATGTGACTAGATAATTTATTGGGGTCATACAGTTTGACTAAACTATAGCTGATATGACTGTTTTATTGTGTGAATTTGAATGAATAAAAATGTGGATGTTCCATTTAAATTTATAAAACGAAAATATTTACACTTGTTACCTTAAATATTTTAGGGTTATTGCATTAATATTGAGAATATTGCCCCGAGTAGAACTTTATATTGCACGAGCTTGCGAGCGCAGTATGTAATCTACGAGGGATAATATTCCCAAAAATTCATGGAATAACGGTATAGCAAAGCTAAGATTTATGTCAACATGGGGATTTTTGTTGTCGATGACGTCATGAAATTAAAGTCATATTTGCTCTAGTGCAATATGCCATTTAATTTACGTTTACATTTGGTTGCTTTCTTAGGGAAATATTATGTTGCTTTACAATAAAATACTTTACAAAACAAAACTCTGTCATTAAATAATACGCAGATGGAATTCTTTTTTTAATATTAATTATTTCGATATAATCTATTAATGAAGCAAAACTCTAGTTTTATTTCTTTACTTGCCCTTTCATGTTCATTGCATTTGTTGAATAATTTTTCCCATTTTGGCTAGTCAGTTTGCATTTAATTTTTTGTTTATATGTTTATTCTAGTGATAGACGTCATTGTGACTTGAGTGCACATTTTTTATGCTCTCTCAAAAGACAGACGTATAATGTTTACGTTTGTTAACTTTTTGGTTTCCTTAGTTTTTTCTGTAACCACTTGACATACTGTATATTGGTGTATCTATATGAGATTCAGCTTTTGGACTGATTTTTTTAAATATCAAGTTTGAAATCTTTTCTTATTTCAAAGATAAGGCAGCACTCCAGCGTTCAGCGCTTTGATTTAATTATACAACTGTTTTTTGTATTTGAATATTTCATCATAATCCTCATCTTTAACCGTATAAATTCCATATCACTATATATACGGTGATCTGATATATTTGTTAATGATAACAATTAATGATCGACGATTTACATTTCAGTTATGCTATCAGATTTTCTTTGGGCTGTAAAATGTACATTGTAGAATTTGCCTTCTGAAAATATTTCTTTTAATACGGAATCCGAAACATTAAGATAATTATTATTGATATCAACCTGATTGCCGAATTAAAAATATGGTGAATAATGTAAATTTTTATTCCATTCAACACCAGATCTAGTTTATCTAAATAGTGAAATCTTGCAAAAAAGAATTATATTTATAAAAAGTTTAAACACATACTTTAACCCGAGTCGGTCATGCGTTGAATGTAGGTGTAGGTGTCCTTATTCATATACAGACTTCAAGTACTATACTACCCAAGATGTATCAATAAACTTAATGCCATCCATCTATTTCATCATGAAATAAATCTATAATCTTAAAGATACTTGTGGTTAACTTTGTGGCAAACCGACGGACAAAACTCAAAGATCCAATCCCCAACTTTATATGGGATATCTATTTTTTGTACTTTTCATAACCCCTTCCAAAAAAGTCATCCAACACAACTTCCTGGGCGCATTGCACAATCCACACACAATGCGGACTACAAAATCTTTTGTAGGGAGAATTATTAACCCAAAACAAAGTTTCTTCAGACAACGACCGTGCGGTAACACATCAAAACCTCATTTTCTTGTGGTCGGATGAAAAGAAAGGAAAATACTGATGAGTTTGTGGTTTCAATCAATATGTCACAAGGAATTAGGTCCAACAACTCTATACTAACCTCTTTGAATAATGGCATTCCATCTCAATACTGCAGCTGATGGATCACAACGAACATCTGAACTACAAACTCTTCCTTCTCGACAAATTTGGCTTACAACGTTCAAGCGTGCTTAAATTGACCGATATTCGAGATGAGGATTTTCTTCAACTATTTGAGTAATGGGGGAATTCAAATCTTTATCTGATATGGAAATGTATTGACCCGGGACAGATAATCTGTAGAATCTATAAAAAAGATGTTTGTTAGTATTACGTAATATTAAATGAAATGTTATTGAATAATTGCAATGTTGGCCAGGTACTTTTGGACAGAAACAAATGAATGGGTTTTTGGTAAGGAAATATTCAAATTTGATTAGAATTAAACAATAAGAACGGTTAAAAAGAGAGTGTCATCATTGTCAGAATATTTAATATGCAGATAATGTTTGTTGTTGTTTTTTAAAACAAAAACCACTTCCAGCATTCAGTGTGACTTTTTTTTTATCCCTTTTTTGCAGGACTTCCAACTCTTATTTAAATCTTTAATATGTGCTTCACAGCATAAAAATTGTATAGTATATAAAGTCACCTTTTGTTTGGTGACTGATCGTGGGCTTCATCTTTCGCTCAACTTACTACATTTGACAGTTGTTGGATTCAGACATTTCTTATCTATCAGAAAAGGACTTTCTTCTTTACAAGCAGACCTTAATTAGTCCCTGCAAATTATTTATTGTTGCAGTAAATGTTTCTTCACAGTCATCATTGCCATAGTCTTCCATTTCTTTACAGACAGTTCGTATTTTTTTGGCACAACTGGTCTGATTCCTGAAATATACAACATAGCATTATCTGTATAAATTATTTTAAGTTGGGAGATACAATTCTGTTTCTAATAAAAATAGCATTTCATACCTGCATAGATAGAAACGTGATCCTCAGTCTTATCTCCTTCAAACTGAATCACACAAAAGTACACATTTCAGTCAGTTATTTCTCTATTTCAATCCATTATATAGGCATTCTCCAACTTTTTTCCTACGCAAAATAATGATAACGCTGATGTCTCCTTGGGGCATATCTTCATCTGCTGCTGCGACAGAAACATATGTTGTTGATGTTAGGCCAAACCAATTTAATTCTCTGTTTGGCGTCAACTTTATTTTTGAAATGAAGGAGGGTATGCGGCAATCAAACAAATAACAAAATAAAAAACAAGAAAAGAATTGATGAAAATAACATACTTTGAGGTGACAAATGTTCATCTCAAGTCAGTTTTCAGAATTAAATTGAATATAGTGATGATATTTTCCAACATTGCCCATTTTCCTCCATTTCACTTTATCTCGGGTCTTTTAAACAATTTTCTATTAGGAATACATTATTGTTGTCTCCTTAATCCATCATTAAACAACAATTTTATTCGCAAAAAACGAAAAATATCTCGTTTGTTTTCTTTTAAGATCACACATTTTCAATGCGCGCGCTGACGCCAAACATAGAAATAACTTGTCTTGGCCTTACCATTTCCACCAAATCCAATGAAAAGAGTGGACTTTCCTTAATGATACTGGAACCTCTCCAATGTACACCTATATTCTTGGTTAGCAATAAATGCCATCATATGTTTACATGTAAGGTGGTTTCGCTTCCAGTCTGGACATTGACAGTACGGTAGGCCATTACCGCTATCAAACATAAATTCATATACAATGGAAGGACTATAAAAGGCATTTCTCATTACGTAATAGTGGATACCGACGGGATATTCTAAACGAATCCGTTAAATTGGCTTTGGATTCCAAGGACCTGAAGATTTTCCACTTGTACTGGCCTCTCACTGATGCTGCCGATGTCTACTGAAATACATGACGACTCTTTACAAAACCCATTGAAAGTTTTGAGTTTAATTTTTCTTCCGTAGTGCGACATTATTTTACCAGAAGACTAGGCTTCTTGAGCTAGCCGGCAGTTTGGCGTCGAGCAGTTCTAAGTTTTGTCACATTCTTTTCTTTTCAAGGAAGTGGTCATAGAGGTATTAGTCTACCTGTATTGGGTTTTATTCGTATGTATATTATACTGTATGGAAAAGGGCTAGAGAGAAAGGGGAGGTTTGGGTACCAATAAACCGGTTAAACCCTACCGCTAGCTTTTGCTGGTACTGGTACCTGTACTAAGTCGGGCTATCCTGAGTGCCTATAGTTATTTATGTTTGTCCATAGTCTATTTTGTGTGTGTGTTTTTTTTTTTTTTTTTTTTTTTTTTTTTTTTGTATTGCAGTTCTCTTGTGGGTTATGGCTTGTGATTGTAATTTTCGGCCATTGAAGACGAACTTTTTATTAAGAAAGTATTGTCATTAATTTGGTCCACATTTAAGTCCACCCTTTTTGCCTCTGTCCATATTTTCATAAATTGTTGCACGAAATGAAATGTTCTGTTCAGCAAAAAAAAGAAGGAACACCTTCAACATAGGATCTTATTTCTGATCTGCTCTTAGTATTCCTTTGCCTGTAACTGTAAAAATTTAAGCAAAATAAAAAAAACGTATTTTAGAAATAAGCTATTTATTGTACTGAAGTGGAACTTACAAATTTGTAAAATTTTTATACAAAATTCTATTATGGAAATGAAACTTTCTTTTTCCTTCGGGTTTGCTGTATGACTGTAACACTTTTGAGTTTGAGTTAACTTTCTTAGTGCATTAGTTGTTATTAACTGTGAGATTTAAATAGTAATAGAGTTGACTCATTAGGTAATGAAAAGGTAGAAACCGGTCAGACATATTATATTAAGATTTCCTGGTCTGCATAAGCTAGGGTGTAGTCAGTTTCTGCCTGCATAGTGGAGAAGTCAAATGTTTTGGACATACTTAAAAAATAGAGTCAGGGAGAATAATATTGTCAGGACATTTATTCAACAAAGGAATTATCACTGCAGGACAATTCACTCAGGACAATATAGAACTCATAAGTAGGTTAGTCAAACACATTGGCACAGCCCCATCCTAATTTTCAATTTGATACTATCACGTGGAATTATTTCGGTTTTAAGTTTTGTTATAATGGCGTGCACATATTGGCAGATTCATTCATGTTATTGGAATTCCACCCAAAAGGTGACTGTTTTATTTCTTTCGCAGGGGGCTTCTGGTTATGGTAATATTGTGGTTATGGATATGCTTTGGTTATGGATTTTGATATACATGTAAAGCAGGGAATTTGAGTACAATGTCCAGCAACCAATGCATTAGATCCAAGTTGAATTTCGGTTTTTACAACATGAGTTTTAGTCCAGCATTAAAATATGTGTGATACAGTGGTAGCTTTACATAAGCTTTAGTACACAAGTCAGATAGTCCGTCAGAACAAAAATGTAGACAGTCAATTAGTGGATAATTTCAGGAACATTTAGTTTACAAAACGTGTATCTTAAGTGCAACGAGAACCTAGCTTGGAATACAAAATATACCGAAGTTGCAAAAAAAAAACAGTAAATTTCGTTATGCTGTACACCTGTTTCAAGGAGTAACCTCTCATCAGCAGCATTAAAATCAAATGATGTCGAAAGCCATAATCCAAAATTTTGACCATTGGAATTTATAAATGTAGATCATTTAACTGGGAAAACGACCAACTGTGATTCTTTGACTGTGGTTAACTGATTATTTATTTACTTTTATTTTAGCTCTTATTTATGTGTATTTAGTTTGGTTTATTTTGACTTTGTCTGTAAGATAGAGGAGGATAATATGTTAAAGTGTGTGGTTTATTAGTAATATTATCTGAAAACTCTTTGACAGATATCTTGGACTGGCCCCCATACTTAAAAAGCAATGAAGTGAAAGTTCACTTCTTCATAATTGGCATCCTCGGCGGGATCTGTCAGAAATGTATTAATTACAAAAACAGGATAACAGCAAACACCTACAATGGCCAGGAACTACAATCACAAGCCACAATTTACAAGCAAACTGCACCAGAAAAACAATAATGAAAACAAGAGACAAACATAAATAACGATAGGAACTCGGGAAAGCCGGACTTAGTACCGGCACTAGCAAAAGCCAGTGGTAGGGTTAAACCGGTTTATGGGTACCCAAACCTCCCTTTTCTATATCCCGTTTCCCTATATTATCATTAGGCCAACCTTAAAATTATGTTTGTTTGCAGTTCCCCGACTGTACTTTAAGAGTGATGGGTCGGTAGGTTGGGAAAACATTTTATTTTATCAGCTTTGATGAATGTTTATCAGGCAGTAACTCGGATATAGATTAGATCTATTTTTTTTATCAACATTAGTGCAATTATAAGAGCAATGACTTGCAATGCGGATATTTTCAACATTGAAAAGAGCATTAAATCTAAAGTGAATAATCAGATCTAAACAATATCTGCTGATTAGGAATTCACCGAAGCAACCAGTTTAAAATGGAGGTATGGGTAGTGCAAGAGATTTACATTTGAAGCATAATCGATAAATAAAGGTTTACTGTAGATTTGACAGCCGGAACAGCTATTTGAAAATGGAGAAATGGGTAGAGGCAGGATATTTACATTTGAATGATAAAAATAAGATCTCGTTGGGATTATATATATCGTCTCCACAACTTAATGGAGTAATCGAAATCCAGTGTTATTTAACGATTATTTAACCAATATTTACAAATTAAAAGTCTAGTGGGGAATAGACTATCAGGGCAACGAGTTGAAAATGGATAAATGGGTAGGGGCAGGAGATTAACATTTAGATTGATGAATTTGAAAAAAATAATTATGTGAGTATATGAAGCATAATCGACAAATGGTATGAGGTAGATGGGGCAGCTATTTCGAAATGGGTAGGCCCAGGATATTCACATAGGTATGATGAACTTTAGCTCTCGTTAGGATTATTTGAGACAAACATATCGTCCCCACCTCTTTCTGGAGTAATTGAAGTTCAGTGTTATAGATACGAACATTTCAACAGTTTTTACAAATTAAAGTCTAATGGGGAAGGGACTCCTGGGGCAACAAGTTGACAATGTGTACATGGGTAGGGGCAGGATATTTAAATTTGGCAGGATGCTCTAGAATCGAGAGATAAAGGTATAAGGTAGATGAGACAGTCGGGGCAGCTATTTCAAAATGGAGAAATGGGTAGGAGCAGGATATTTACACAGGAATGATGAATTTAAGCTCTCGTGGGAATTATCTGAGACATTTATATCGTCTGCACTTCTTATTGGAGTACTTGAAGTGCAGTGTTATAGAAACGAGTATTTATACAGTATATACAAAGTAAAAATCTAATGGGGAAGGGACTCCTGGGGCAACAAGTTGACAATGGATACATTGGTAGGTAGGGATAGGATATTTACATTTGGTAGGATGAACTATAATCGAGATATAAAGGTATAAGGTAGATGAGACAGCCGGGCCAACTATTTTAAAATGGAGAAATGGGCAGGGGCAGGATATTTACACAGGAATTATTAACTTAAGCTCTCGTGGGATTATCTGAGACATATATATCGTTTCCACCACTTATTGGAGTAATTGAAGTGCAGTGTTATAGATACGATTATTTTGACAATATATACAAATTAAAAATCACATGGGGAAGGGACTCCTGGGGCTACAAGCTGACAATGGATAAATGGGTAGGGGCAGGATAGTTACATTTGAAAGGATGAACTTACTGTACAGCTCACATGGAAAACGCAAAATCCTTGTTGTCATCACGGACAAATTTTGCCAAACGTGGAATTCCACCGCGATCTTGAACGTGGACAACCTAATTGAGAACGTGGACAAAATATTTACCTGTGTGGACCCCTCGTGACATCGTGTTGAACGTGGAATCATCGCGGGTCAGCATCTAGAAATCATTGTGTTGTCGTGAAAAAATATAATTGAAAATATTGAGCTTAATGTCAACAAATGACCATTTTCCCCAAAATTATCATAATCAGAAAGTTTGACAGGTTGAAGTTATATAAATATAATTTTCTTTGACAACCAATGTTCCCATGCAGATGGTCAAGTTATTTTAGAATATTACGATATTTGCAAGCCTAAATTTTTTGTTTGTCTCGTTGGCGTTGCCGTGAAAATAAGCATGAATATTCTGTCAAACCACCGTTCTTTCAAATATTTTCAAGCGGAAATTTGCGTAGATGAAAATTAAAATAAAATATTCACTGTCAACAACAAGAATCCCTCGGCGTCGTCTAGTTGCGTAATTGTCACTTTTCAGGTCTCAGATTTATAACTTTTATCAAAATATTCTTTCAAAATTGTTGTCTATGAAATCTTTATCACAAATAGCTTAAAATTTAAAATAAAGCCTGGATATAGCACATAAAGCAGGAGTATATTAGATTTTATATATAGTCGATAGGCACTAGGTAATTTTCTAAAAATAGAACAAAAACCGGCCAATGAAAAAAAATCAATATCTCAGGTAATATGAATACAAATTAGGTAGAGGCGCTGTTTCAACAATTATTGAAGCATGCTTTTGATAACAAATACATACATATCTAGGAATGTTGAATGTTTTATTTATTTTTTACATGCATTTGGTTTCCGTTTATAATGAACTACGATACGACTGGGACAAATAATGTTAGTCCCATGGTGTAAATATTCCTGGGTTTGTATGTTTGCAACGAAATCAAACATGTTAGTCCAAGGATGTAAATATTCCTCGATTTTTATGTTTGCAATGAAATCAAACATATGTACATCTAATATTTCCTCGGTGTGGCCGCGATGGTTCCACGAGGATTCCGTTTTCAAAAATTTGTCCACGTTGGGTCACGTAATTTAAGGTGGAAGTCCGCGATCGTCCACCCTGCTACACGGACTTGGCTAATCAGTCCACGTCGCGAAAATCCACCCCAAAACAAGGACTTTGCGTTCATCCGTGTGAGCTGTACAGTAAGATCTCTAGAGGATTTAATAAATGAAACATATATATTGTCTCCACCACTAGCTGGGTTAATCAGTTTTGATGAATACTACAATTTAAAAGTATCTACTAAATCAGAATTAAGAAATTTAATTCTTATTAGAATATAATCTTAAGAAGTCGCAAATGTGTATCCCTTAACAAGGAAACACTGTACTCAATTATTCGTGTTTTCATTATATATATTTTTATTAGTTAATTATATTTTCATTGTATGCTCTGTGTTGAAATTGTGCATCTGTAAAATGATATCTTACTAGGATCTAAAAATGTATGTGGAAATTATTGTTTTGGAAGTCATAGTTGAGAAATATGGTCATCAAGTCCCTGAAATGTACAGCCTATGCCACGAAAGGTTCCAAAATCAACTTTTTATTGAAAGGTATTCCTTTTTGAAATTGAGATGTCATATGACTCACAAAAAATTTTTGTGGAAAATATTGTTTGGAAGTTATTATTGTACAATGCGATCGCGATGTGTCTAAAACGTGCAACCCTTACCACAATCCCCATAACAAAATCTGATATATTTTGTAATTTTATGGTATACGCATTCACATGAATTTTTCTTGTTATGTTAATCCTTGACGTTAATTAATCTTAATTAATAGCTTGGGCTTCTCAGTTGATTAGAATTAAAATAAAAGTTTATTGGTTGATTGATGAGTTGAAGTTAAACGTCCATTGATCAGTATTACAGCTATATCAAGACGAGAACAATCTTATCAATTCAAAACCGTTTAGAATAAAAGAAGAAAGAAATAAAGGTGCAAGGAACATCCAAAGCAATGAGTTGATTGACAATGGAAAAGGGGATAAATGGCTAGAGGCAGGATATTTTCCAGATTGGCTACAATGGTTCAAGGTCAGGCTTTCCGTATTATGACATGACTACCTTGCATAGACAGGTCATTCCTCTCTCCACCAACTGGTAACGCGCCCAGCAGCTCTATAGCCGGAGCTCCTGAAAACAGAATCTCGTTCCCGGATATTTGCAGTTAAGTAAAGCAAACAATAAAACCAATACCTTTCATTTTATCTAAGCTTTTGCATTTCCCAATCTGCTATAGATTTTTTATGAAATCTAAAATAAAAAAAAAAAAAAAACAATATTTTGTCAGATTTTGGTATGAGAATTTCCTGGTGCTGTTACATATTTTGGACACATTAATATCATATTTATCCTATAAAAACTAATCTGTGAAGTTTGCCTTAGCAGATCGATTCATCGACCATATCTTTTAATACATTGTCCCATGTAATAATCGCTCATTTTAAATCTGTCATGTCTTGTTCACCATCAAAAGGTACCTTCTGTTTTCAAATGAGCGGACCGGACTGAAATGAGTGAAGAACTCGTCCTTGGCTAGAAACATGTCAAAAATAATCGCACGTGGTTTCCATAAATTGGTTTCATGAACGCTTGACACGCAAGAACTGCTACCGCAAATGTCGAGCCTATAATTGATGCGAATCTTTTTAGGTCAGTACCTTAAATGACTTTGACGTTGCGGACCCGGACCGAAATATTAAAAATAATATCATAATTTTAGAAGCAGTAAAATTTTGTCAGTCGGGACGATTTTTGAGGGTCGGTCGGGGAACAGCAAGCAAACAATATTTTAATTTAGGCGCCACCATGCACTTTTTGTCCAGATACCTTATGCAACACAACCTTCAGAAATTAGACTTGCATTTCCTTCAAACTACCCAAACACTAGTGTGCCGATTAAATACGACCATCAAAACTTATGAATTTAGTAAATTGCAGTTTAGTTTCATTATTATATTACATGTGTATTACATGTTCTAATGAGACAGTTTAAGCTACGCTTGTTATTCTGCAACCAAGAAAACAAAGTTTCGCTTTGACAAATGAAATAATGACTTCATCTCTAACAAAATATTATCATTGTGGACTATATAAAATATATCTGATTCATCCAAAATAATCTTTAATGTTTGAATAAAACTTGATTAAACAACTAGCTTAATGTTATTTTCTATGTTTTTGGACTCTTTATTTGCAAATACATGTAGCTGGAAGTATTATTAGAACAAGGTTATGTTTATACGATCGCAAAAAAAAATTGAGGTCTTATAATGGTACGATGCAGTCATCGTCGTTGTGGTTGTTGTCTGTAGGCACTTTTGTTTTTGGTCAGTAATTTTAGTTCCACTTGATCAGTCCTTATGACATGTATGAAGTTTTAACACGATGTTCCTTGGCACAATAGAAAGCTGGGATAGCTGTTGGTTATTTTGCCCCCTCGCATTTTATATGACCGCAAAAAATTTGAGGTCGTATTATGGTATGGTGCTGTCGTTATCGGCTTCGTTGGCTGTAGACACTTTAGTTTTTGGTCAACAACTTAAATTTAAATTTATCAATCCTTATGGAAATTTAACACAATGTTCCTTAGCACAACAGGAAGGTGTGGGTATGTTTTTGGCATTGTGGCCCCTCCCATTTTTTATAAAGGGGCCAAAAAGGGCAAAATTGGGTGTTTTCAAATATTTGGCTGTAGAATTCTTATTATTGATCAGATTTTGATGGGGTTTCTTTCATTGGACTACTTAGAAAATTCCCAATCAGCAGTATGCCAAAGAATTTCACGTCGAATGTACTGTTTATGAGATAAATGGGGCCCAAAAGGGGCAATTCTCAAAAATTATAGTCCGATTTTTATTCCTCTTGTTGTAAACATTCTGTAGTATATCAACGAAGCTATGCTAAGCTATAATGGGTTAAAGGTGCCAAAATTGCATTTTTTCAAAATGTGTAAAATTTCTATTTTTATCGGATTTTATTTGGGTGTGTCTCTTTGAATTCCCCTTGACATAAGCTTTCAGTAGTATGCTAACAGATTTGGCGTAGCCTTTACCGTTTCTAAGCTAAAAGGTGCCAAATAACTAAATACCGAAGTAACTGTGAATTTACTTTCTGCAGATGCGCATTTCGACAAATTATGTCTCATCAGTGCAGATAAAATCTAAACGTTTGGAAGACCATAAACTCAAAAATGTTTAAAAACTGACAAGAGAACAAATAACCAAAGTGAACTAAATGTAAAGCCAAAATCTGCTAAGGAAAGAGCATTGCATGAGGGAGATACTCCTTAGTTTTCAATTAAATTTACAAAATAGTGGTTAAATTTGAAATGTGCAAATTAGCCCTTTATTGTTCATATGAAATATAAATACTACATGTACATATTCCTGTTGAGACTCTGGGTATATATATTGAACAGCTTTATATATTTATATAGAAGTAGGCATTCATTAATTTCGTATTACCCCGGCAAAAGAAGTTTGGGGGTATAAGGGATTCACCCTGTATGTCAGTCTGTTTGCATTTTCTGCACATGTCATCATGAACGGCTCATTGGAGTTTGATGAATTGTTACATAGTTGCAGTATATAAACTGAAGATGTGCACGAAGGAATATGACAGCGATTTGAAATTTGAAAGGAATTTCATCAAATTGTATATTTTTCAATAAAAAAGGGGTACCTTGTCTTTTGTGCATTCTTCCTAAAATGACTCATTCGATTTTGATGAAATGTTACACAGTTTTAGTATATATAACATGCTAATATGCAAAAGATAATATGGATGCTGTTCCAAATTTAAATGGAGAAACGGGGAGATAACTTGTCAAAATATATATTTTTCAATAAAAAAAGAGGGACAGGGGGTACTTTGTCCTCCTAAATAGCTTATTAGATTTTGATTTAATGTTCCACAGTTATAATCTTTATCCTAAAGATGTGTATGAGGTAATATGGTTAGTGTTCAAAATTTGCAAGGGGAGATAATTAAAACTCAACATTTTGGAAAATATTAATTTGGGGTGTGGGGGTATCCTTTTGTGGCTTTGCCATAGTCATCTCTAGTTTAATTTGGTAAATTTTTATTTCTATTCTCCTCTGTTAATGTTTGTCTGCACTGCCCACAGAATGTCTTCAGATTTATTATTTAATAGTCATTATTGTATAAGATTATATATTTTCCTTTTTTTTCTCCAATAGCTCTTATGGTACACGAGTTAATGTTGACCTCAAAACAATATTTATTTTTAGCCGAGTGCCATACTCACATATAAGCTTGCAGAATGATTTAATTCTCTAAAAAAGGAAAGAAAATTACAATACATGTCCTACCTTAGGAGATACAGTTGACCAAATTTGGGCAAAAATCATACAAAAATCAAAGTTGTTATACATGTGACATTTTATGCAACCCCAAATATTTTTGGCAATGTGTGAACTGACTCAAAATTTCAAATACTTAAGTTGATAGCATGTATTTGAAAATTATAATAAAAAATTTTTTGTATTATGTACAAATATTGAACAAATTATGTGTTAAAATGTCGAAAAAATCTATATGTTTGTGTTGTTTTTCATTAAAAAAGGCACTGATATAGATGGCGCTGCGTACAGACTTTATACTTTGGAATATATTGAAAAAAAAGGGAATGAAGTTAGGTCATACTGTTTGTCCAGCAGACAAAATATTTTAGAATTTACTAAAAAGTGCTTCTGAACCATATTGCATGGTTTTCTCTGAGACAGGCACTTAATATTCTAATTCTGAGGAGTAACCCATCTTAAATGAATTCCACAACTCATTTAATCATTTTGCGTAATTCTTCATTGGTGACATTATTTTAAATATTCTTCATCATTTTTTAGTCATACTAAAAATTAATCATATGAAAATATATTTACCATCATTTTGGACATGTCAACATTAACAATTTCTGTTAATTCAATATTTCCTTTTTCCTCAACTTGTTCTACTTTAAAATCTGGATCATTTTTCCACTGATCTTCCACATCTAATGTAATATTTCATCGTTAGGTTGTAAAAACTGTAAAGATTAAATTATTGACTTAAATAATAAATAACTGTTAAGTCTTAAATGCTGACATTATGTTTCTTATTGGGTAAGCTTAAAGCGAGTCTGGTATGAAGAATAACTGTACGCATGCATTGAGCCAGGGAAATTTAATTGTTACCCGTTCATATCATTGAAAAAAGTAAAATCTGCAAAGCATGGAAAGATGTAATTATCACATATATCTAAGAAACTACAAGCATGTTAAGATACTACTCAAAGCTTAGGTAAAGACATGTTCGAAAAATTGAATCAAACAAGAGGCTCTCAAAAGCCTGTATCGCTCACCTTTGCCTGGCAAAATCGAAGGGCATATCTAATATTGGAAAATACACAATCAGAAAAAGGTTGCAAAAAAAGATGGACTAAATTTTGCACAAAAAAACCCCACTATGACAACGTTTTGAAAAGATAAAAAATAATCGTTGCTGAAATTGATGACCACTTTGATGCCGATGTTCTCCCTAGAAATTTTTGAAGGCGCAAATTTTCAGCGCGCGAAAAGATTGATTGATTGATGATTTACGCCAACTTCAGCAATATTTCAGCTATATTGTGGCGTGAACTGTTAAGTTAGTTGAACAATTATAATAAATATATTAAAATATCAAAAATAAAACCAGTACTGTAAAGCTTAATACAAGTAAAACAAAAGTATAGAATAAAAAATATAAAACACATTATAGGAGAAATGACAGTTTAACTGTTACAATATAACAACTATAAATAAAATCCATTTAAATCTTACTAAATAGATTGATTGCTTTTAAAAATCGAACGATTTTGTCGCCAGCGACATTTGTAAATAGGTCTTTAAGACAAACAGCTGAATAAAAATCACGCCTGATATCGGCAACATCTACACATTCAATTAAAACATGTTGAATTGTATCAGGGCAATTGCATGGAATACATTCAGGTCGATCATCACTGTTGAGGATAAAACTATGTGTTGTTCTAGCATGTCCAATACGACATCGGGTCAACACTACCTGTTCCCTACCGCAGGAACCGACTTGTTTACCGACGTCTGACTGTATTCCATGCAGTTTATTATTTATTTGCAGATCCCATTTGGCCTGCCATAACTTTAAAATGTATTGAAAGGCTTCATGTCAGTGTACGGTACTGGACAATCCGCCATCTCATTATCTAGTGCATCCTTGGCTTCCTGGTCAGTAACTGTTTCCATACATCCCCACATGACTAGGGATCCAAACATAAATGACTTCTTTGCCTGATATAAGTGATTTGTAGAATTCGACTATTTTCAAAATAATTGGGTGTTTTGTTTTTCGACTATCAATTGCCAATAGGCAAGAAAGTAAATCGGAACAAATCATGAATTTATTTGATTGCGATAAAGCTACAAATTTAAGTGCTGAGTAAATAGCGTTAGCTTCAGCAGTAAATATGGAACTAGAGGATGGTAATCGGAGAGTTGCTGCACGATCTCCAAAAACGGCTGCAGAAGCCACTCTGTTTCCATCCTTAGAGCAATCTGTGTAAATTTGCAAGTATTTAGGATGTTCAGGTTTAATTCTTGCAAAGTCCTGCTCGATAACCAGAGGATTGGTATCAACCTTTTTGTGTTTGCGTAGTTCAAAATTAAATGTTGGTTTTGGGTTCAGCCATGGAGTTTTTTTTTGGGAGTTTCTTTAAGAGCTATTTCATCTAAATTTATATTAGCAGATTCAAGGTGTGGTTTGATACGAAGACCAAAAGTTTGTATAACGTTTGGGCGTTTTTCATAGTCAGCTTTGTGAAGGGGTTTGAAAACACAGTTGTGAGATGGATTGGAAGGATACCCTTAAAGCTTTGTTGCATGTTGTAAACCAAGTTTAATACGTCTTTCTTCCAAGGATGGTTCATTAGCTGCAACATAGAGACTCTCCACAGTATTAGTTCTGAACGCACCTAATGAAAGACGCAAACCTTGGTGGTGAACGGTATCTAGTAATTTAATGTATGATTTACGGGCAGAACCGTAAATAAAACATCCATAATCTAGTTTTGACCGAATCAACGATCAATATAAATGTAATAAAACAGTGCTATCCGCATCCCAGTCGGTACTCGACACAACTTTTAAAATATTTAATGCCTTTAGGCATTTGTTTTTTAACATTTTGATATGGGGAAGAAATGAAAGTTTTCTATCAAAAATTAAACCAAGGAACTTGGCCTCTTTTACTATAGTTATAGGTTTATTGTATAGTTTAAGCTCTGGGTGCATTTTACGCTTACAACAGAAATGCATTCCGACTGTTTTCGAGCTTGAAAATTTAAAACCATTTTCAACTGCCCATTTTTCGATTTTGTTTAGACATAATTGCAATTGGCGTTCTATGTTTTTCATGTTTTTACCACGATAGCAAATTAGAAAATCATCTACATAAAGAGTTCCATCAATGTTATCTTTTAAAACCTGGGCCAAACTATTTATTTTAATACTAAATAGTGTGACAGAGAGGATGCTTCCTCGCGGAACACCCATCTCTTGTTCAAACGAGTCAGAAAATGTAGAGTTGACTCTTACATTGAATTCACGATCCTTGAGAAAATTCTCAAATAAAATTTGGTAACCTTCCTCTCAACCCCATATCAAAAAGATCTTATAAAATGCTAGATTTCCATGTTGTGTCATATGCTTTTTCAATATCGAAAAAGATTGACACTGCATGTATTTTTTTTTAAAATGCATTTCTGATAAATGTTTCGAATCGAACTAAATGGTCAATTGTTGTACGACCTTGTCGAAATCCATTTTGGATGTTCGACAGAAGATTGTTCGATTCGAGATACCAAACAAGACGGTTGTTTATCATCCGTTCCATTGTCTTACAGACGCAACTAGTTAATGCTAGTGGTCTGTAATTCGATGGCTCGGAATGGTCGCGCGAAAAGACTTCTGGTATCAAAAGTATATACCTGTGCTATATGACGCCAAGTGATACTAGTATGATGAAAGAGTTTAAGTCTCAGATACCCTTTTCAGAGCCCCAAAAGGCTGGATGAAAGAGTGCATTCAACTTACAAGGATTACATTAGCCTAAACCCCATCTTTCAGATGTCTAATTTCGAATTAATCGAAAGGTTAAAAAAAAGCCCAAACTCAACACAAAATCGACACCCCCAAATACAGATGGTCACTTTGAAGCAACATGAGGCCTATCTAACAAAGGTTTTGTCCAGTACTCAAGTGCCATGCCAAACAACAGAACATGTTCTTCAAGCATACCAGAAAGTTCAAATGCCTAAAGAACCTCTGCCAAAAACCACTTTTACCCCTTCCCGTTCACAGCGGTACCAGATACCGGTGAAGCATTTTTGTACTTTTGAGATGCATTTAAAGCGACGTAAATCTTGTATTTTTAATGCGAAAATATAAAACTTGGTATCAATATAAAGCTTCTTACCCATAAAAAATCTTTTTGAAATTCTTAATAATTCGTATGAAATTCCGATATTGTAAAAAAAAAATAATGACAAAGTTACTGGAATTTTTCCGAAATTTAGCTAGTCTATTAAACAGCGATTTTGCCTATATTTATCAAAACTGTTTCGTGAAAACTAAACTTGTGTATGCCTAATGTTCTGCGCGTATTCATGTAAAAAGTGTGTGGATGTGCAAATTTTAAGTACAAAGTTTATTTACTTCATTACAACATGTTGTATTTTTAACATGCAGGGAAAGTCTTTTTTGCCGTAAATTTTAATCCTAGATAAATGCTGCCAGATCGAGATTCAAATAGGTAAAACTAAATCGAAACAAATATGCTCAGACTTCTGATCTTTTTAAAACAACAAAATCTTGACGATCGAGCAAGTATTCTTTTTTTTATCTTCTTTTAAAGTAATTGGTCGAAGCGTCAAAGTTAACAAATTTTCTTGAGTTGACGTCAACACATTTTACATTTTCTTTCCTTCCGCCTTTTTTTGTTATAAAGGTTCATAAATAGAAGTTTTCCAGCTTTATCTGTCACCAATTAATGAAAATTTTGATTTTTCAACCAGAAATACAATGTATTTTTAATTCCGCCCCTTTTTCTCAATCCTAAGTGGAAAGAGTTGTGTTTCTTGGCGAAATTTTAAGTTGACCTTACTATTGTCTAATTTTCTCAATATTGATATTTTATGGTTCATATGCTCTACTAAGGACAAAATCATCATTTCTACATATTTCTCGTTAAATTTGCTTTTAACAGTACTTTGAAATGTTGTTATGCATACAGCTACAATCCGTATTAAATTTTACCAGATAATAGCGGAGATCTTATTCAATTGAAAAATCTGTTGATTTTTTTAAAAGTATAATGCAAACGCCCTCGGGCTACGAGTTTAGAAAAAGAATCGTACTTCTTATTGAAATGTGCCTTAGATTTAGTGAATGTGTCATATAAAATTCATATAAAATTATACAAAGTCACTTCTGTCGAAATAAAATTATAGAAACCCATAGAAATATACAAAAAAATGCATTCACCCGTACTCATACCCGGCTGCACTTTTAAGAAAATTCAATGACAAATAACCGCCAGTTGAGTGCAACTAAAGTCATGCTAATGACCAAAATAAAGTTGGTAGAGACTTTTAATTTTCTCTTTCTATGTGTGGGAAGTCATATTACAATAAACAAGTACATGTATATGCTTAAAACAATGTCAACGTATGAAATTCCGATATTGTAAAAAAAAATAATAATGACAACGTTACTGCGATTTTCCCGAAATTTAGCTAGTCTGTTAAACAACGATTTTGCCTATATTTATCAAAACTGTTTCGTGAAAATTAACACTTGTGTATGCATGTTAAAACTGTGTGGATATGCAAAATTTAAGTAAAAAGTTTTATTTACTTCATTACAACATGTAGTATTTCGACACGCAGGGAAAGTCTGTTTTGCCGTAAATTTTATGTCCTAGATAAATGCTGCCAGATCGAGATTCAAATAGGAAAAACTAAATCGAAACAAATATGCTCAGACTTCTGATCTTTTTAAAACAACAAAAATCTTGACGACCGAGCAAGTATTTCTTTATTTTAAAGTCAGTGGTCGAAGCGTCAAAATTCACAAATTTTCTTGAGTTGACGTCAACACATTTTACATTTTCTTTCCTTCCGCCTCTTTTGTTATAAAGGTTCATAAATAGAAGTTTTCCAACTTTATCTGTCTCCAATTAATGAAAATTTTGATTTTTCAACCAGAAATACAATGTATTTTTAATTCCGCCCCCCTTTTTTTCTCAGTTCTAAGTGGAAAGAGTTGTGGTTCTTGGCGAAATTATAAGTTGACCTTACTTCTGTCTAATTTTTTCAATATTGATATTTTATGGTTCATATGCTCTACCAAGGACAAAATCATCATTTGCTACATATTTCTCGTTTAATTTGCTTATAACACTTCCTTGAAATGTTGTTATGCCAACAGCTACAATCCGTATTAAACTTTACCAGATAATAGCGGAGATCTTATTCATTGGAAAATCTGTTATTTTTTTTAAAAGTATAATGCAAACGGCCTCGGGCTACGAGTTTAGACAAAGAATCGTACTTCTCACTGAAATGTGCCTTACATTTAGTGAATGTGTCATATATAATTCATATATAAAGTCACTTGTGTCGAAATGAAATCATGGAAACCCGTAGAAATATATAAAAAAATGCATTCACCGTACTCGTACCCGGCTGCACTTAATTTAAGAAAATGCAATGACAAAAAACCGCCAGTTGAGTGCAACTAAAGTCATGCCAATGTCCAAAATAAAGTTGGTAGAGACTTTCTATTCGTGGGAAGTCATATTACAATAAACAAGTATATGCTTAAAACAATGTCCAGTTCATCAGAAAATTCTCACTCACATTAAGTATACATAGAAATACAAACAATGGGACAAGATAAACAAAAGGGAAAAAGTTGAAACGCTAAAAGATTTAGAAATAAGTTTGATTCAGGTACAGCGAGTCAGATACATAATTTTCCACTGCAAATTATACAGGAAAGCGGAAAGACCTTTGTTTAGGAAAGCCAGTTCGGCATATTTGAGCATAGTCTGAAAATGGCCCAAGTTATTAATAAAATAAACGGCTAAATGGCTACATAAGTCATGCTATTCTAAAGGGAGAATTGCACATTAACGAGAGTCTATTTTGTTCAAAAAAGTCTTATTTTGTTTCAGAATTAGCTTTTTCTTGATTTTCACCCAAAAAAAATCTTTTAGATATTGGAAAACAATTTTACCCACTACCTTGCAGGATTTTTTTTTTCTTTTTTTGCATTTCTTGAAAAGTGTACTCTCGACACAAATTATAGACGAATTGAATGCATGTTCAACACAGTACAGGAACCAGCTCAAATTTTAGTGTCTTTTTACGACCAATTTTTTTTTATACTTGAGGTGTATTGCAAAAGGAGGTGGAGCTTGTGGCATTGATATGGATAACGTAGAATTAAAATCGCTTTTGGCCGAACTTGAAAAACTCTCCCAAGACCCGATTGCTGTGGGACAATTCTTGCAGTCCAATAGCAAAGACTCTACTAAATGGCAACGCAGAGTGGTGTACAAAATGTAAGCAATATTATTATTATTATTTATTGAAACAAACTCCATTCATATGGGTCATACATAAAGGGGGTAATATGTTACACTTCCATAGAGATTTTATTACATGTACAGGGAAACTGAATTCATTTCCCTCTACAGATTTGCATGAGGTTGCTTAAATTGTGATTTTTCTGTGATAGATACTGATTTAGACCCTGTGTGAATAGTGATAAGATGCGATATTAAATACCATGAAATGATTCTTTATTATGTATGGAAATTCATTGAAGATCTTGACAAATCTAAAGAATAGTATTTGAAAAGTTACAGTTGGAATTTTCTGATATGAACAAGAAGTGGGATGATATTCCTATACAAAAATATTGCATAAAAGGATAACAAAAAGTGCTCAGAATTGGATGAAATTTTACAGGAAGGTTGCCTAGCATATGTACAAATAATTTTCAGCCTCTGAATTTTTCTAAATGGTAACCGTTGCCATTTAAACTTAAAAATACTTGAAAATGAGGTGCTACAAATAGGATTCACAATGTTCGTTTAGGGGACATCTGTAACGCTCTGCGTTACAATAATGAATATTTTCCATTTGATTTTGATTTTTGTTCACTTTGAATACACTGCTGAATCAGAATATGAGTTTTACTTAATACTACTTAAAATTATAAAAACGCTTTAGTGAATCCCAAAAACCATGAAAAAAAAACGTTCCTTATCTTTGCGCTTAAAAGATTATGTGCATTCAGGGCAATGAGACATTTTTTTTGCAGTAGCATATAACCATCGACTTTATTCGAAAAAAATAATCATAAACGAGATGTCGTCGGAACGGCAGCTATCCCCGCACTCCCTGTTTGACACCCCCTGGGCAAAATTGTTCCCAATATGTTCGAAATAGTAGTTATTTTAACAAACAGAATTTAAGGATATATGGTTGTTAGGCAGAATTCCAAAAAAAGTGGTCTTTGACACATTCAGGAAATATACCAAAAACTGGAATCAAATATTTTTGAAATCCAATTGATGAAAGTGTTTGTCCTAAATTAAAGAAGCTCTTTAAGTATGGTTGCTAGGTAGAATTCCAAACAATAAGTGGTGTTTGAGACTTTCAGGAAATTTACCAAGATTGGAATCAAATATTTTTGAAATCAAATTGATTAAAATGTTTGTCTAAACTAAACAAACTATTAAAGTATAGTTGCTAGGTAGAATTCCAAAAATAAGTGGTCTTTGAGACTTTCAGGAAATTCACCAAACTTGGAATAAAAATTTTTGAAATCCAATTGACGAAAGTGTTTGTCCTAAACTAAAGAATCTATTTAAGTGTGGTTGCTAAGTAGAGTTCCAAGCAATAAGTGGTCTTTGATGCTTGCAGGAAATTTACCAAAATTGGAATAAAAAATTTTTGAAATCCAGTTGATGAAAGTGTTTGTCCTTAACTAAGGAAGCTATTTAAGCATGGTTGCTAGGTAAAATTCCAAAAAGTAAGTGGTCTTTGAGACTTTCAGGAAAAGGAAATTTTCCCAAATCGGAATCAAATATTTTTGAAATCTATTTAATAGTTAAACTAAACAAATGATTTTCGTATGATTGCTAGGTAGAATTTTAAAAATAAGTGGTCTTTGAGACTTGCAGTTAATTTATCAAAATTGGAATCAAAAATTTTTGAAATCCAATTGATGAAAGTGTTTGTCTTAAATTAAGGAAGCTATTTAAGCATGGTTGCTAGGTAGAATTCCAAAAAGTAAGTGGTCTTTGAGACTTTCAGGAAATTTACCAAAATCGGAATCTAATATTTTTGAAATCCATTTAGTTAAAATGTTTGTCCTATTCTAAACAAATTATTTTAGTATGGTTGTTAGGTAGAATTCCAAAAAATAAATGGTCTTTGAGACTTTCAGGAAATTTACCAAAATTGGAATCGCATTTCAGAATTCTTATTATTCAAAATCTCATTTTCTATTAAAAAAATTGCTAATATACATAACTATATGCTTCAAATAAAAAAATATGAGTCTTTGACATTTTCAGAAAATTTTCCAAAGTTGGAACCGGAGTCATAATTCTGAAAGCTTATTGCAAATCTACAGACTATATGCAACAATTCTGCATAAAGATTTTATCCCTAAATCCAAAAATCTAGGAGGAGTTTGTGTCACATGCCACATGTGTCAAAATCCACATCTTTGGGCCTTTATCAAAATCAACATCTTGGGGCCTCTTGTTTGCACCAAGATAAAAGATAAAAAATCCGAAAGCCTATTGCGCATATACAGACTTTATACAACAATTCTACAACAAAATTAAATCCATAAATGTAGGAGGAGTTTGTGTCACATGCCACATGTGTAAAAATGGACTTCTTGGTGCCTCTTGTTTGCACCAAGAGCAATATCAAAAATCCGAAAGCTTATTGCGCATCTGCAGACTATATGCAACAATTCTGCATCAAAATTAAATCCATAAATCCAAAAATGAAGGAGTTTGAATCACAAGAAAGTGTGACGGACAGACAGGCGGAGGGTATAAAATTATCCCCGAACTTTCTTCGATAGTGAGGATAAGTACAAGGCGTTTGGTAATGATGTTCCATACGGAAGCGTATTGAAGCCGCATAAAGAAAAAATCTCGTAACTCTGAGATAATATATCATAACTATGAGATAACATCTCAATTATGAAAAAACATCTCATAATAGTGAGCAACCATCTCATAATTATTAGATAAAAAGTCATAAGTATGAGATAATTATCTATTATCTCATAATTATGAGATAATTATCTATTATCTCATAATTATGAGATAACATCTCAAATTTTGAGATAATTATCGAATTATTATAGGACAATTATCCCATAATTATGAGATAAGATCTCATTATAATGAAATAGTTTTTCATTATTATGAGATAATATCTCATAATTACGAGAAAAAATCTCATTATCTGAAAATTATTAGACACTATCTCGTAGTTATGAAACAATATCTCATAGTTATGAGATAAGATCTCATAGTTATGAGATAAGATCTCATTATTATGAATTATTACCTCATAGTTATGAAATAGTATCTCATAATTAAGAGATTATTATCTCGTTATTATGAAAAAAGATATCTCAAAATTATGAGATAAAAATCTCATAATTATGACTTATTATCTCATAAATATGAATTAATATATCATATTTGTGAAATAGTATCTCATGATTATGAGATAATTATCTTATAATTACGGGATATTTTTTTCTTCATGTAGCATCAGGACTCTTCCGTAGTTCCGATTGCGTTAAGGGACGAACATATAAATACAATGGTCAAACATATATAAACAATATTTTACTAAAGGACATGGAGCAAATGAACATGAGACCATAACACATCTGTTAAGTCAAACTGCAATAATTTTAATGAGCTGTATGGCCATCTCGAGTATTTATTCCTCATCAGCAGCACTAGAACCCAAACAAAGGAAATCAATAATTTCAAAAATGTTAAAGTGCATATAACCAAACGAAATCCGAATAATAGGTAATCAAATATAGCAAAGGACAAAACTACGATGGTGGGAGTTAATCCTTCGTTTTTAGAATTTACGTTAATTTAGACTATAGTAATTGAACAAAGTGTACACATGAGATATTGTCTCATGTTCAAGTACAGCATATCTAAGATACATCGGCAAACGAATACCGAAGCAAGAACGAGGAAAGAAAAATTAAGAGCATACATCTCTACCACGGGGAATTTTTTTACCAACTCCACACTGCAATAAAAGACAAACTCCTGTATTAAATATTTTACAAAAGGACATGGAGCAAATGAACATGAGACCATAACACATATGTTAAGTCAAACTGCAATAATTTTAATGAGCTGTATGGCCATCTCGGAAATTTATTCCTCATCAGCAGCACTAGAACCCAAACAAAGGAAATCCATAATTTCAAAAATGTTAAAGTGCATATAACCAAACGAAATCCGAATACTAGGTAATTTCAAATATAGCAAATGACAAAACTACGATGGTGGGAGTTAATCCTTCGTTTTTATAATTTACATAAATTTAGATAATAGTAATTGAACAAAGTGTACACATGAGATATCATCTCATGTACAAGTACACCATATCTAAGAAAAATAAAGAGCATACATCTCTACCACGGGGAATTGTTTTACCAACCTCCCACTGCAATAAAAGACAAACGTATGAAATGGTAAAGAAAGGCCATAATTTATGAGATAAAAAGACAAAATATACAAAATCAAAAACTTAGAAAGCTTAGAGCTAAGAGCTTAGAAAGAAGAACCTAATGAATGAAAAACTAATTTTTAATTTTCTTGCCTTCATCTCAAATGGAAAATTAAAACAATTGTCCTTCAGAAACGAGAGAAAACAAACCCATTGACGTGTAACATAATTTGCTTTTGTAAGAATCTTGCTCGCTCCTAAACTTTACCCAAAACAAAAAAAAAATGTTTTCTGTATTATGAATACATGTAATTCTTATAAAGGAATATAATTATAAAATAAACATAATATCTATGCACAGGGTCGAAAGGTACTGAGAAAATGTCGTTGTTTTTCATCCGAACTAGATTGTATTTTGGTAGTAACATGAATGACCTGTGTTGCAGTTGGCAAGTCGAAATGTTATCACACTGGGTAATATTTTCTATTGATGACGCTTTGTTTGTGTTCGACAAAACGATTTCCGAGTCATCGACAAGTCTCGCTCACCTTACAATTTTTACAACTAACAGCATACACTACGTTTTCAGTAATGCAGTTCGAGTAGCACTCTTGCGACAGGGAGAAAATCTTGCGGCAGAGTTGAATTAATCTTTAAGAACGATCGATTTTAGTTGCGAATCAATTTTTGATAGCTTTGTTATGAGGGTGGTTTGTAGAAACAAACGAGATCAATTCATTAGTATTTCACACCTGAATGTTACGAGGACACGTAGTCAATATAAGACAGTGCGTGAAATCACCCCGAAAACATCATCAATAATTTTTTTATATAAATTCCGGGGATAGTTCCTTTTAATTCATAGAACGTTTTTACTCAAAGTAGCCAACAAATAGAAAAGAGAAGATAGTACCCACTTAGTTACCGTCGCAACGCCATTGGGATGAATGTAATATTTCCCGTCAAACTGGAAAGCCAGTGCTAGTTCAGCGAGCCATTTTTATATAAGGATTGTGTCTTCTGTATAAAAAGTGTTTAAAAGTACCATAGCATTATTGTTAGAATCTAGTGAAGAGAAAAATGACTGACTGATCTCAGAATTTTTGGCCGAAAAAACTCTATCATCTGTAGTGTTCTTGATGTATATAGATTCTCCACAAATTGTTAAAATCTCATGGAAAAAAAGTAGAATGTACTCATTTGAGCAAATACAAGTTCAAACTATCTGTTTAGCAGGATTCCAAAATTTATGTATTTTTAGAGCATATACAAACGGGATGTTTTTAGTATATGTACCCTTATCTGATAGATACGACTTGTCTATGGATGTCTTGATGATTTCTTTCTACGATTTTCTTATTAGTCCCCTACCGGCGTCGCCGAAGTGGACTGTAGGTTTGCACTCCGTCAGTCTGTCAGTCCGTCACACTCAGTTTTCCGGACTTTTTTCCCATACTATAAAAGATATTTATCTAATATTTGCTATGTGAGTCTACCACTATGAGTTACAGACCAAGTTCCAGTTTGGTTCCGGTCCATTGATTTTGGACGGAGTTATGGGCCTTTGACGAAGAAAATTTTGGTAAAGTATTGGTTTCCAGGACTTTTTTCTTAACCGTTCCAGATATTAAGCTAATATTTGCTATGTGAGGCGACCACTATGAGTTACAGGTCATTAACTACTTTTGCTGGTTAAACAAGCTATTCCACCGGTAGGGGACTTCTGTATTGCCTTGCAGTACGATCCACACTTGTTTTCTTACATATTGTTGGGTTTAAGTTTTTGCAAAAATATGGATCCTAAAGGTGAAGTCCGCTTTATTATTATGCTCTGTCTCCACTCCTGGCCATCTTGAATGGCATGTCGACATGCCAGACACAATTGGTCTAACCACTAGGTTTGATTGCCAATTTTTTCAATTGTATATCTGATATTTCCGTAACTTCATGTATTTATATTTATTTAAGACGCCTCCTCCTTTATTCTATATCAGTCTGATTGAAAAACAAGTTGCCCTATGTTCTGTTTTAGCTACGTTTACCATGTTGTTTGGTCCTTGAACTCGTCGGACACAATTTAAATAGATATACTCTGGTGATGGTTTGGGCTAAATTTGCTTTTGATTGGTAAAGCTGTTTCAGAGGAGATCAATCGAGGAAAAAAGAGAACAATGGACAGACAAAGGAGAGAAGTATGACAAACACTATATGATGACAACAGCTGACATGGCTTTTGACCTTCGTTAAAAAAAAGGCAAATACGTTGCACCAAAAAAAAAAACGTGTAGTTCCCAAAAAATTCGATCGTAGGTAGTGCATGTTACCATATCAAAGTAGGCTTTATTGGGTCCCTATGTATATGGCAAGAAAATAACACATACAAATTCAATTTTTATACCGCATAAATCAGAATGTTTGTGACAAAAGTCAAGAGCAAGCATGAAAAGATCAAGTTAAAAGATGACTAATGGTCTCTTGTCCTCTATGCTAATGAATGAACCTATATTTTTAACTCTCGATACGATAGTGATGACAGGGATAATATGATTTCCATTTTTTGTAAGTGTCGAAATCATCATTTAATACTTTTTTGCATATATATTTCTCAATATCAGCAAAATGCGATCGATGATATGAATAAAATAGTCCAAACAATGCATGCAACAGCTAAAAAGTCATTATTACTGTACTAAACAATATTGACTTTGTTACAATAATAACAAGTCACATCTATTTTGTCGACTATTGTAATAATCTCATTGATTGATCTAAACAGTATTCATTATTTAATTTTCTCTTGGTATAATTCTACTTTTACTTTGTCGATATTTATATTATATGAAAAAGAAAGAAAATGGGGTAAATTTCAAGGAAACAATATCCCATCTCCAGATTAAAAAGACCCAAACTACTCAAATTATAAATCGTTTTAAAACAGAAATCTGGACTGGGAACGTTCTTTATAAATGAAATAGTCTATTTTATATCATATGTCCCCAAATTTACCATGACAATATGTAACACATATATTGTCCTGTCTTTATCGACAAGTACAAAATCACTTATGAGCGTCTTTTCATGACCGGGTAAAGTTTGCTCCATGGAACGTGGTGATCGGCAAGTCCCTTACTGATAAGTATTATCCCTCCCCAATACCTTCCATAATTTTCGTAATCAAGAACTTCTACATGTTTGCCATTTGAATAATATTGTCTTGCAACAAAATCAAATTATCTTCTCTTGCAACAAAATCAATCTTTTTTTATTGTATAACAATTAATTTCATGATTAATAGCTTTTCACTTAATTTTGACCTCGTATCACACGCTGTTACTTAATGGGAGTCCCGAAGAAGTCCCTTTCCACGTTACCATGTTTCTTAATTTGTATTGATTAATTGATTGATTAGTTAGAGTTTAACGTCGATTTAGCAATATTTCAGCTATATCAGGACTAGAACAAGTTAATCAATTAAAAAAATTGTAAGTAAAAGAAGAAAGAAATAAAGGTGGAAGGGAAAACCGGGTTAACGACATTTCATTGCCACTGGAAAAGGGGAGAAATGGGTAGGGGCAGGAAATTTAGCCTTCACGACACCCAGTGCGTCTGCTCTCTTTAGAGAAATATGGATGGGGTCTTTATACTGCAGGGAGCGTGGCGTTTCTCCATACAGTTTGGCCACAATGGTTCGCGGTCAGCCTTTCCGTATTATGACCTGACTACCCCGCATAGACAGGGCATTCCCCTATCCACCAACTGGGGACGCGCCCGGCAGCTCTGTAGCCGGAGCCCCTGAAGACCGATCCAGTTGCCGGGACCGCGCACGGCAGATCTTAATTTGTTAAATGATATTCAGTGTAACGGTCACTTTGAGCTTTCACATACAAAGACACGTACACGCACTTTCACGAATCTATACCCCATTAAAAGGACTTTTAATGAATCGCGATAAGATCCCTCCCGAAAGTCCCTCATATTTAATCAATGAATGTTGAAATGGTTGAACATAAGGTAAAAGTTGTTTCTTTTTCCAATAGGCATCGTCTTGATATAGCTGAAATATTGCTGAGTAGACGTTAACAATATTCAATCAATCAATCCAATAGGCATCATAGATCCCAAATATTGTCAAATTTATGAACTTTTTAAGGGGGCTGAAATATAGAATCAATTCCTGTTCAGTCTACGTGTATTTCTCTGTATGTGTTTTATTTTCTCAAAACAAATATAAACAAATTGCCTTAAGTTTATTATTTACGACAAAAATGTCGTTTTTTATTTGAAATACATAATTGTTCAAGGTCTAAAAGTACAAGACATTTTTTGTAATTTTTAAAACACTAGCATGATTAGTCGAGGATTTGTTTAGTGAGAATCATTGGATTATTTGAATCAAATATATATATATATGTTACAGGGCCAATTGGAATCCAGGATGATCCGGAATCCTCCTAGGGCAAATTAAAATTTTAATTTCTCCTAGGACAAATTGGAATTCTGATTTGCCCTGGTTTTAATCCAGTGTAAATTTGAATTCCAATTTCTACTAGGACAAATAGAGATATCCAGATTTGCCCTAGGAGGATTCTGGATCCTACTGATTTTCTTGGACGATCTAGAATCATACTAAATATTATTGCTAGGAGTCTGGATCCTATTATTATTTAAAACCTGTTAAGATAACTTTATCAGCTAAATTAAAATAAACGAACGATAAAATACGAGGGTTGTCCGTAAAGTTCGTGGACAAGGATAAATAAAAACAACGTTTTATATATTTATATTTTATATTTTAGGTATGTGAAAGTTTATGCAATCGTACATGCAAAATTGCAAATTTGACTTCCTAAAAAGCCCCGGCATAGTGACCCGGAGGACCTCGAATATTACATGTCAAAAGTCATACCTTATATATATATATATATATATATTTTTTTTTTTTGGTTGTTGGGTATTTTGTAAAATTTGTGAATTGTCAAATGAAAATAACATTGCGCTGTTCATATTATATTCAACATCAAAATTTTAAAATTTCAACTTCAAACGATTTCAGTGAAATGACAAATTAACATATTTTTAAATGTTTCAAGATAGAGTCGGCAATTCTAGAAATCTTGACGTTTTTTTTGAAAATGCGGAGCAGTGACGTAAGCTTAAGATTAGCTCATATATTGGGAAACATCCTCAAATACCAACAAATTCGCGAAATATTTTTGAAAAACAAGCATGGTTACGTGTTTTTAAATAACTATTCAAGTGGTACCAAAAAAATTGGGATACAAGGACCTCTTTAGGTTAAATAAAACATGTAAAACAGGTCATTTTTCATAAATCTCAAAACTGCAAGTTCGGGGTGATATTGACTATGATCGTCAACTATAATTAAAAAAAGATGGCATGTGGTTTTTCAATTATAAAAATCTACGCACAAGAAATTTTGTCAACTATCATTCAAAAAAGATGGCATGTGGTTTTTCAATTATAAAAATCTACGCACAAGAAATTTTGTCAAATTCCCAAAATATTTTATAGACTGGAAACCGCAAAAGTTCCGAATTTGTTGAATTGCACATTCTTCATGCAAATTGTTAACCGCAAATACTAGGACGCCAGACAAAGTCAACACTTTACAAGTTTGTGCTCCGGGTGTATAATATTAGTCTGTTTCTTTTTGACATAATAATAATTACATATGCTTTGATTGCGATGATATTTTGTATACTTCTGCAGTAACACACATTGTAACTGAAAATATTAGTTTCATAAAAATTATCTTTATTTGGCAATTTTTATTCAGATTGTATACGAATTTTACGGACAACCCTCGTATAATATTTATTAAATGGAAAACTAAATCAGAATTGACAGATTAAAACAGTTACAAGTACAAAATATTTGCAATCTTTTCTTAAACTAAAACCTATTTATTGCAAAATTTCCTCAAGATGTTCTTGTGACAATGTGTAAGTTATTGTAGCTTTCCAACGTGAACGCCTGAAAGTATTGCATTTTGGATACGGCATTTCTGGATGATACCAACACCTCATTTCTAGTAACAATAGGACAGTCTGTTTTCAAACATATTGGAATATCTTTCTCCCTTGGGGTGAATTTTTTTAGTTATTCCTAGCCCAATGTTTGAATTTAGCTCACCTTTATGATTTATGCCCATTGTCATAGTCCAGACACTTCAATAATTCCTTGCGGTTCTGCATGTGTAATTTTATTAGGATTTTAGCAAACAGTTGACTGAATAAAACTTTGGAATTAAACTGAAGGAATTCAGCCTAGAGGTCAAAAGTAAATTAGTCTTGTCCAAAGAGACTGGTAATCTTTTTTTGTAAAAAAAGAATGCAACTTTTGCTATATTTCCAACAAACTGAGACAACAACTGTGTGATTATGTTTTATGGGAGAGCTAAAATGAAATGCAGTTTTATAAAATAAGTATTCATGTTTTTTTTTCCTTCTTCTTCAGCTTGAAGAAAAATTTGAAAATTTAAGGGATAGATAGATTTAGGCCTAATAATTTTCAAATATTTTAATAAACCTTATTACATTTTAAATGAAAAGTCGGTAGGATCCGGAATCCTTCTAGGGCAAATCTGGATATCTTAATTTGTCCTAGTAGAAATTGGAATTCCAATTTGTCCTAGGAGAAATTAGAATTCCAATTTGCCCTAGGAGGATTCCGGATCCCTCTGGATTCCAATTTGCTCTGTAACATATACATGTAAGTTCATAGAACTGGACAGTGTTTCTATTTTTATTTTTCCTTATTGTTACAAAAAGTAGCTTCCTGGCGCCATGTCGTTTATTGAATTAAGTTTTGACGTAGCTTCTACCGGGACAGTAATATAAAAAACCCATACCTGCCAAAATGTAGTTAAGAATGCTAGATCAATTTAACATGTAAATAATATGTTGCTTTATATTCAAGTAGAAAAAAATGACTATAATAATTTATTCAAAAACATGCTTCTTTGAAGAGACCACAATCAGGACCCTGAACACATTAAAGTTTATTATTTTGCTATATAACAATATAAGATGATTTAACTGCGAGTATCGACGCATAAAATAAATAACAATCTACACGTATCGACGCATAAAATAAATAACAATCTACACGTATCGACGCATAAAATAAATAACAATCTACACATGCAGCTTGAAATTTTATATGATTGATTGATTGATTGAATATTGTTTAACGTCTACTCAGCAATATTTCAGCTATATCAAGACGAGAACAAGTTTGTTGATAAATAATCACTTTGGGGTATGGAAAGGGCCATGGGACGGGAAATTCTGACTGCCACTGGAAAAGTAGGGTGAAATCGTCAAGGGCGGGGAATTTAGCCTTGTAGCCGATCACCTACGGACCACCCCAAAAAGAGCTTGCTACAAGGGTTCTTTAACGTGCAGGAAGCGTGGCATTTCTCCCAACACGTGGACCTGAGTTTACATCCCATCCGAAAGATGGGTTGTGTATTTATTAATCCCGCACAACCACGGAATGGGTCCTATTTCTATATCCCGGGACCCTCGGGGTCAGCCTCCGTTTAGGAGGGGTCACACCCCGCAAGCCGGAGATACTGGGTCCTATTTCTATATCCCGGGGTTCCCTCGGGGTCCTCTGTTAGGATGGCTCCTACTCCAAGCTCAGAGGATGCTGCGGGCCTATTCTTCAGCCGGGACCGCGCACGGCGGGAAATTTTATATGAATCACCGTAGCAATTTTTCTACAGCAATATTGAAGAATATATAATTAACTGATATGTTATCTTCTTTGAAAAAAAAAATACATCCCTTGCAATATATCTGACTTGTTTATTAATTTGTCAATACTTTTAATGCGTTACAAAATGTACAAATTAATATACTCGTTAGGAACTATTGCATGAAGGAGAGGGGGCTATCTTCAAGAAAAAATGGACATTTATTTGCTTTGTAAAAATACAACTTCGATTCCTATGATACACATAATACGTACAATAAAATGTACATTATTTATTTTCGTGAATACAAAACAGAATTATAACCAGTATCACCCTGATCACCGAGCACCCCATAGCTTTATTTGCTGTGTGCTTACTTTTATGGCATTTCAATCTATCAATACAATAAATACTTTATGTTCTCCCTCAGTAATTTTCTCCTTCGGTGTCATAAAAAACGTGATTAAATGTTTAATTGTACCATACCTAAGAAAAGGCGAGAAAAAGACTAAAAATTTCTGAATTCTGCAATCAAAATATGGATTCCTCAAAACCATATCCGTTCTCGGTTTTCGTGAAAATCAAATCAATTTTATATAATCGCAATAACTGAAAAGGCAAGTTTAATATGAATGTATCAGAAAAACAGCAGATTGATAACATTCGTATAAATGGGCAGAAAGAACTACAGTACATTACTGAAATGAAACTTGGAAAAGAAAAGCTATCGTGTCAGGCTCATTACACACCCAGTCTTGACAAATCTCACTTGAGCATGTCAAAGTAATTTTATATATTATTTCAACTGATTTTTGGTTAGGATTCTTTCTGTTACTATTTTTGTACTTGGTTGTTAATTTTGTTCAATTGAAAGATATTTCGCTCCTTGTCTGATTTTAAGGGTCATGTCAACTTAAGTCACCAATTTACTTAAAAGGCTTAAGAAAGTGTTCAGAAACCAGTGGGCCATATGAAAACAAATCTGTGCATTGATATGTATTTAATTGAGTGCATTTGAAGTGGAAATGTTTGGTACTGATCAGAAATGTACTTGCAAACCAGATTAACATTTCATTTTGGACTTTCTTAGAAATGTAAGTAGCGTCAGCTTAAAATTTTGGCAATAGTCTTGTATCTTGGTTATAACAAAAACTGACAATGGAATTGGAAGCCATTTTAAACTGCCCAAAAACATTTTTACCAATTTAATTCAAGGTACTTGCGGGGGGGGGGGGGGGTAAGCACAATTTATCATTATACAGGTGACACATTTATAAGCACCTCTGAAACAACTAAGCTAAACTTAACTAAAACACACTGGTCTTAATATGGTCCACTTACAAGTATATTTGCCATCAGATTTAAGGTCTGATCAAATATTACAACCAGAGGGTAACATAGTTCATCAATGAAACTGAAGAATTGCTTTTTGAAAGATTTCCTCTTTATTAGGATAAATATAACCCAACGTAATCCTAATGGCCCAGAACTTGCATTTCTTGGCCAGATCCAAGCCAGAGGAGTTATTAGATTCAAAATCATTGGATAGGATGTCTCCCTGGGACGTATTATCTCAAAAACAAATTGAGAATGCATATACTATTATTGATACCCTATGATTTTACACAAAGATGCTGTAAAATCACATACAAGACCACTTCCAGCAGGGCATTTTGATTAATATTTGTTGAAATCAACACTTTCAAAGATGAAAACAATTCGGCAGATTCAGTACAGAGATAAAGGTAGATAAAAAGTAATGTTTCCATCCCCTACACTTTGAAATTAGCACATTTATATTTTCCTTGAATTTTCTCTTAGATATACACAGAATTTACATCCAAAAACGGAGCTAATCTTCAGCATAAAGGAAATGAGACTCTTATAATTGGAAATATCCATTCTTTGGTAAAAAAAATCGTCCATTATCTGAACAAGGTTGCATAACTTTGTATGTATATGTGTAATAAGATATTTTAGAAATGTTCCACAATAAACACGCTTTATATAAAGATGTAGCTTATTCTCACCAAAGAGGAGAAAATATGACGTTTTGCAATTGAAACTTGCAATATCTAAATTTTACAAAATTTTGTTTAAAACTAAGGAGTATCTCCCTCATGCATAGTTTTGTCATAAGCTGTATTTTTGGTTTTCTATTTCGATCATTTTGCCGCCGTGCGCGGTCCCGGTTGAAGAATAGGCCCGCAGCATCCTCTGAGCTTGGAGTAGGAGCCATCCTAACAGAGGACCCCGAGGGAACCCCGGGATATAGAAATAGGACCCAGTATCTCCGGCTTGCGGGGTGTGACCCCTCCTAAACGGAGGCTGACCCCGAGGGTCCCGGGATATAGAAATAGGACCCATTCCGTGGTTGTGCGGGATTAATAAATACACAACCCATCTTTCGGATGGGATGTAAACTCAGGTCCACGTGTTGGAAGAAATGCCACGCTTCCTGCACGTTAAAGAACCCTTGTAGCAAGCTCTTTTTGGGGGTGGTCCGTAGGTGATCGGCTACAAGGCTAAATTCCCCGCCCTTGACGATTTCAGCCTACTTTTCCAGTGGCAGTCAGAATTTCCCGTCCCATGGCCCTTTCCATACCCCAAAGTGATTATTTATCAACAAACTTGCTCTCGTCTTGATATAGCTGAAATATTGCTGAGTAGACGTTAAACAATATTCAATCAATCAATCAATCGATCATTTTGTTTATTTGTTCTCTATCATCTTTTATATGTTTTTCGGTTAATGAACTTCCAAATGTTTTGGTTTGATCTGCACTGATGAGACATAAGTTGTCGAAAGGAGCATATGCAGAAAATAAATTAACAACTAGAAGTGTGTTTTTGATACCAAAACTAATGTCCCCCCCCCAGTACGTAACGTTCTTTCAGTGATAAAACACAAGTAAGTTTATGTTGACACCAGGTGGCCATTAATTGCAGCTAGACAATATGCACAACTAAAGCATGATGGTCAACAATTTTGTGAAGTTAAGTTGAAATCCTTTGAAAGATGTGGGAGAATTAGATTCACAAACTTTATAATTCAGCAAAATTCTTAATCAAAAAGGGGCATAACTGTCCCCTTAAAAAAATCGCCCATCAATCTGGCGTGACAATATGCACAACTGCGCATGATGGTCAACAATCTTGTGAAGTTTGGTTGAAATCGAATCAAAGATGTAGGAGAATTGGCGTCCACATACTTAATTTCGCAAAATTCTAAGTCAAAAAGGGGCATAACTCCTGCAAAAATTAGCCGATCAATCCGGCTAGACGATATGCACAGCTAGGCATGATGGTCAATAATCCTGTGAAGTTTGGTTGAAATCGGATCAAACATGTAGCAGAATTGGCGTCCACAAACTAAATTTCGCAAAATTCTAAGCCAAAAAGGGGCATAACTCCAGCAAAAATTAGCTTATCAATCCAGCGAGACGATATGCACAACTAGGCATGATGGTCAACAATCCTGTGAAGTTTGGTTGAAATCGGATTAAACATGTAGGAGAATTTGCGTCAACTAACTAAATTTCGCAAAATTCTAAGTCAAAAAGGGGCATAACTCCAGCAAAAAATAGCCGATCATCCGGCGAGACGATATGCACAACTAGGCATGATGGTCAACAATCCTGTGAAGATTGGTAAAAATCCAATGAAAGATTTAGGAGAATTGGCATCCACAAACTTTGTGACGGACAGACTGACGGACGGTGTGACGGACGACAGACAGAAAAGACAAAAACAATATGTCTCCCCCTTAAGAGGGGGGAGACATAATGACTTCGGTAATTTGTTATTTGTTGCCACTGGGCCGATGCCTCTGCTGTTGGACTGTTACTCCCCGAGGGTATTCACCATCGCAGTAGTCAGTACTTCTTTGCTAACCGAAAGCTGTTTTTTTTAAACTTGCAATATCTATTATCTCCCTCATGCATACCTCTGTCCTTAGCTGAATTTTTGGCTTTTCTATTTCGATCATTTTGGTTATTTGTTCTCTATCCGCTTTTACACGTTTTTCGGTTTATGGACTTCCAAATGGTTTGGTTTAATCTGCAATGATGAGACATAAGTTGTCGAAATGCGCATATGCAGAAAATAAATTAACAGTAACTTCGGTATTTTGTTATTTGCATCGATGAACTTATTATGACGTCACACACAAAAAAAGCTGTAAATTGACTGTTAAGCTGTAAGTGATTTGTCTGTCCAGAAGTCCAGACGTTTGATTTCAAACATCAAAAGTATCTTATATTAAAACTTAAAGATATGTAGCTGCATACTAAATTGAAGTTCTAACTTACTAAAACATCGTACATGATTCTGGGTTGCCTGTTTCAAGCTCCCAAGTTCTTACGACACCATAAATGAAGACAACACAAATACTTTGTGATTTTCTTTCTTTTAAGAAATTAAGCGTCTGAATCCTGAACAGAAAACAACAACACTACCAAACGAAATCAAATCAATTTTATATTAATCTCAAAATATTAGAATGTTACATGTAAAAGGCAAGTTTCATATGATTGTATCGGCAAATCAGCAGACTGATCAAAAAGGATTGATAACATTCATGTTAAGGTACTTCAGTACATTACTGAAATGAAACTTGGAAAAGAAAAGCTTTCGCGCCAGATTCATTACACACCAAGAGATCTCCTGTATCACTTTTAAAGTCAATAGATCGCGGTCGGAACAGACCATCAATTGCTGTTAATAATTCTTTACTTCTTAGACCGTCATTTGATATGATTATTACATTGCAGGAAGCTCTTCCCACAACAATTACGTTCTGATTTTTGTCGATAGTCGTACCAAGTAGCCGTCGTACAGATTCGTCTTTGAATTCCCAGATCTGTTTACCAGACATATCACAGCATGTTACTGTATTTCTATAGTAATCAGAGTAGTATATCATGTCTACTGTAGTTGTCACATAACGCACGTAATCAACGTTGATGTTTATTGTGTTCATTATTTTCCCCGACAATTCAATGAAAACTATACCACGCTCGTAAACCACAACAGAAAGTCTTCCTCCATGACAAGACAATCCCCAGCACTTGTTTCCTAAATCTACTTTGCTATCAACTGTTATGTTCTGTAAATTAATAATCTCAATGTAACATGATTCTCCATAAGAAACTGCAACACGGTGTGAATCTATCGAAATAACATCAAACGGTTTACTAGAAACAGATATGTCACGGATATGCGTTCCATTTTGATTGTACTGCATTAACTGATTTTTCCCTTCATAATCTGCGATTAATAACTGACCGCTCGGTAAGATTGTACATCCTGCAACCCACATGTTTGTGGATTCCTTTTTGATATCAATTGTTTCTTTCAGTGTAAGTCCAATTTCACTGATACTTTTGAAAACAGGATGTAAATGTACTAGTGCATGACGGATCTTTTGTTGTAACAATGGAATGTTTATCTTAGTAACTTCAGTGTTAATATTTCCAAATCTTGTAACCTCCTTTAGAAGAGATGTTATAACCTCATTTACCTCAAAACTGACATTGTATTTATCTATGATGTTATATTTTGACATCGATTCTAAACATTTTTGTGCTTCTCTCTCAATCTGATTAATTCCAAGGAAAATGTGTACATCAGATCCTAGTTTTTTTATGTCATTTGTTTGTTTTTTCATCTGATTGATTGCTTTCTCGTATTTCTTTATATCGTTCAAAAACTCGCAATGCTTTGCCCTGTACCTCGTAAGTTTTGATTGTAATTCTAAAATCAGGTTTTTTTTCCATCTCATCTAAACTGTCGTTTATTTTACTTCGAATTCCTCTGATCTCTTCTTTTATTTTATTTTCTTGTTGATCAAGATGCATTGAGCTTATATTTTTAATTATACTTCGGACGTTTTTGAGGCCAACAGAAAGGGTTTCCTCTAAGTCAGTTAATATACTAGTTGATTTTTTGGAATTTTTCGCTGCATCCCCAAGGAGAATGATATCCCCACAAGATTTATGAAGAGACTGGACACATCCGTAGCACAAAACTATATCATGCGACTTACAGTACGATTCAAACATCATCTTGTGCCTTTGGCATGTCTGTATGATTGACATACTGGAAAGCTTATGATAGTCCTTTATCGATATCAGATTATGATTTCTCGACATTTTTGTAGCCTTGTGCATTTTCTCACAATCCTCACAAAAGCCTTCTTGACAATTTGTACACCACACATGTGCATCCTTATTAACATTCTTATATTCACATGGACCACATGGAACATTGGACGATGCCATGTTATACCTGAAGGGTAAAACGTACTACCGTCAGAAAATAATGCGGAAATGAAATACAACTTAAAAGTAAATAGTAAGACAAAATTAAAATAAATGACAGTAGAATCATATATAAATGTTGAGGAAATACATAATTAATGCTCATTTCGAGTATTTATTATAAATATCAACCAAATTTTGTGTGATATTAAAAAACCATTTTGTTCGGAATATGAGAATATATTATCAACTACTTATTTTGTAATGACTGTAAATCTGAAAAAAAAAACAATAAATCGGGAGCAATAACAAAATTACCGAACACAGTTGTCAAGAGTCGAAGTCCATGAGACAAAAAAAAAACAAATAAGTTGAAACCATTGGAAAAATTGTCGACAACAATGGTCCTGACTTGGTACTGGCATTTCAAAGGAAATGGTGGATTAAACCGGTTTCATGGCACATCAAACCTCGCCATCCATTCCAGTTATATCCGGTAGCAACTAAACAGTAAAACGGTGAAATGTGTATCCAATGGTGAATGAAAGGATATGGAGTAAATGTACATGAGACAAAGTCTCATCAAATACATGGTAAAAATAAGCA
Source organism: Modiolus philippinarum (assembly GCA_002080025.1). Classification (NCBI taxonomy): domain Eukaryota; kingdom Metazoa; phylum Mollusca; class Bivalvia; order Mytilida; family Modiolidae; genus Modiolus; species Modiolus philippinarum. Next base: position 85,890 of record MJUU01025241.1, read on the forward strand.
GAGGAACAACGCTTTTATTGTTGTTCCTCATCTTGAAGTCACCATGACCTTCAACAATGAGCTTTGCTCATATCTCATAGTAAGTTCAAGACGGCCCCTAGCACCGGTTTGAGCGGTATTCTTTGCTAATTATCGAACAACGCTACATCCATGTCTTTCCTGGTCATGGATGCAGGGTTGTCAACAAACATTAATTAAACTGGCAAAGTGCTTACAATCACTGTCATCCGTTTCCCGACAAATGCACTAGTGTCTTGATCTAGTAGACGATTACAACATATAGACAAACACAGCGCACTCAACAATTCGATTGTAAGAAAACTTGGCATTATGAAATAGTGAGATGTGGGCATTTTAAACAGGTGGTCAGAATTACATTTCGAAATTACAAAAATAAATGCCAACATTTGAAAGTTGATAGTATATCCATATGAGAAATTCTCCCACGAACAAGTACACCATAACTGAAATATATAGAGAGCATACATCTCTCGCACGGGGAATCTTTTTACGGAGACCACACTGTAGGAGAGATAAACTGCTGTCGTAAATGGTGAATGAAAGGATATGGAGTAAATGTACATGAGACAAAGTCTTATCAAATACATGGTAAAAATAAGCAGAGAAACAACGCTTTTATTGTGGTTCTTCATCTTGAAGTCACCATGAGGCCTTCAACAATGAGATTTGCTCAAATCTCATAGTTAGTTCAAGACGGCCCCTAGCACCGGTTTGAGCGATATTCTTTGCTAATTATTGAACAACGCTACACCCATGTCTTTCCTTGTCATGCATGCAGGATTGTCAACAAACACTAATTTAACTGGCAAAGTGCTCTTACAATCACTGTCATCCGTTTCCCGACAAAAGCACTAGTGTCTTAAGCTATTAGGCGATTACAACATATAGACAAATACAGGGCACTCATCAAGTCGATTGTAAGAAAACTTGGCATTATAAAATAGTGAGATGTGGGCATTTTTAACAGGTGGTCAGAATTACATTTCGAAATTACAAAAATAAATGCCAAAATTTGAAAGTTGAAAGTATATCCATATGAGAAATTCTCACACGAACAAGTACACCATAACTGAAATATATAGAGAGCATACATCTCTCGCACGGGAAATCTTTTTACGGATTCCACACTGCCACTCATCCAAGTACTAAGTAAAAATGAAGTTGTGAAAGTTCTGCTAGGTGGCTGATTGGTAAATGTCATTTTCTAATACTAAGGCAAAACCAATTAAAATCCATGGTACATTCTACTTCTGTAACCATCAATCAAGACCATGTTGAAAGTTTGAAAACATATTTACATTTATCTCAACGGCAACTCTGTATCACAATCATCATCGACGGACAAAAATAAAATAACATTTAAATAAAGAGAACAAAGAAAATAAAAGACCGACAAAACACTGTCATCCGCAATGGTCCTGACTTGGTACAGGCATTTCAAAAGAAATGATGGTTAAAGCGGTTTTATGGCGGACCAAACCTCCCCATCCATTGCGTTAGTGTCCGATAGCAACTCAACACAATTGCTATTGAAAGGTCGTAGACAGTTAAAAGATATGATCATCCTAGTACTAACTAAAAAAAGAATCTTGAATAAGATTTCGGACCGAAACTTCAAATTTTTCAACAAGGGACTGATATCTATAATGAACTGTTTTAATGATCAGCCAGCGGTAGGGTTAAACCGGTTTATGGGCACCCAAACCTCCCCTTTATCTGTCCCATTTTCTAGAGTATAATAAACATACGAATAAAACCCAATACAGGTAGACTACTAACTCCATGACCACAATCTTGAAAGGAAAGAAAAAAAAACAATACGTAATTTTAAAAGATGAGTCAAGGGGTGCTTCCGCTAAACTGCCGGCTAGCTCAAGGAGCATAGTCTGCTGGTAGAATACAGTCGCACTACGGAGAAAAATTAAACTCAAAACTTCCCGAAGGGTTTGGTCAAGAATCATAATAAATTTCGGTAGACATCGGCAGTATCGGTTAAAGGCCAGTGTGTGTGCAAAATATTCAGGTCATTGTAAGGATGCAAGCAGTATATCTTGTCGATATCCCCTATTACGTAAAGAATGTTAGTTACGGTACAACTTTTCTGGATTTCTAATCAATTTCTGGCATTTTTTAACAACATTTCCGGAAAAACGAGGATTAGAAATGCCCTTAGTAATAAGCTGTTTACGAGAGACACTATATTTAGATTCTATTATAAAACTTCTTTAATGTATTCAACAACTTATGAAATCTGTAACCCTTTTGTAAAAGTTTGGCTGTGATAGTAAAGTTATGTTCATTAAAATCGTCAAGAGTAGAACAAACTCGTGCGAATCGTACCAGTTCAGAAATATACACCCCGTAGGATGGAGCTGGAGAAATGTCGCCGACAAGAAAAAGGAAATTAGTAATAGTAATAGTCAAAAACATAACGTTTATAATATATTTTATTTTTTATTTTACCAGAGTCAATAATGATAGTAAGATGCAGAAAAGGGCAGTATTTTGAATCATTGTTAGCTTTATTTAATTTGGGTTGTTGCGGGTAAATAATGTCTACATAATCAAAAACTGGGGATTATCAATAGTTAGGATATCGCCAATATACCTGCTGTTATCATTGAAAATAGAAATAAGTTTATCACTGTTTGGTATGGTTCCGTTTTGAAGTTTTTTCATGAAGTCTCCTTCGTAACAGAAAAGGAAAAGATCTGCAATTAGAGGTGCACAATTTGTACCCAGGGGAATACCTATGACCTGTTGATAAATAGTGTTGCCAAAACGAACAAAACTTGTAAAAGCAAAAGATTGAGTGCATTAATCATATCAGATGTCCAGCCGATGATAATTGTAGGTAAAATTAGAAAAGAATCCTTGCTTTTTGTTAGAGCAACTGAACTGCAGACTAGAAAATTTAAAAGAGCATTTAATAAGTTGGTCCAATTTGGATTTAATCAAATCACGTGAAAAGGTAGTATAAAGTGTAGAAAAATCTGAACTGTCAATAGATGAGACTGGTCTTTGAATTGATTGTAGTTTGTCTGAAACTTCAATAGAATTTTTTACACTCCAAAAGTAATTTACACCAGAGTTTTGATAAGTTTTTTCACAGTATTTGATAACCAACTCCTCTATACAAGTAAGTGAACTAGTTAAATGGATGGATAAATTAGTAGTAGAACACTTACTAGATGCAGAATTAAAACTATGTTAAAGGGATTTTTGTGAAGCTTCGAAACCCAGTACATGGTAGGTAAGATGTTATCTTTAGGTGGAACTTTAAGCATATCTGTATCCTTATAATGTTGTTTGGTTAGCGTGTTTTCGTCCCAATTGTAACGTTTGAAAGTGTCTGACTTGTCCAGTTCGTTTTGTTGAACATCGATGTAGTTTTTCGTTCAAACAATAGCAAAGTTGTTAGAAGCCTTGTCAACAGGTACAAACACAGTATAAATATCTTTAATGACAACATCGGTGACAATGTTAATGGAAATCGAGGTCACCTCCCTACTTTGAATCTCTAAATTGGCAGAATGTTATTTATGGACTAGGTCCAGTATTTCTTCCTTTTCATTTTTGAGCAACAATGTATTTTTATTTATCTTTCCTTCGAAAGGCTTGTTCATGTTGAAAGGAATTTTGTCTATTTTCAATGATTGACCATAGATATGATTTTTAATTTGTATGAATTCGAACAAACTGTATCGGACATCTCTTGCGTACAAGTAGGTAAATATGTCAATATTATATGAACCTCGTGTTGGTTTACATAATAGATTGATTGATTGATTGAATATTGTTTAACGTCTACTCAGCAATATTTCAGCTATATCAAGACGAGAACAAGTTTGTTGATAAATAATCACTTTGGGGTATGGAAATGGCCATGGGACAGGAAATTCTGACTGCCACTGGAAAAGTAGGGTGAAATCGTCAAGGGCGGGGAATTTAGCCTTGTAGCCGATCACCTACGGACCACCCCAAAAAGAGCTTGCTACAAGGGTTCTTTAACGTGCAGGAAGCGTGGCATTTCTTCCAACACGTGGACCTGAGTTTACATCCCATCCGAAAGATGGGTTGTGTATTTATTAATCCCGCACAACCACGGAATGGGTCCTATTTCTATATCCCGGGACCCTCGGGGTCAGCCTCCGTTTAGGAGGGTCATTTTTGTAATGGAGCGAAACTATAATTCCAAAGAACTATGTTTTTAACGCTGATTTTGATTGGATAGCGTCAGAATTTTGAGGGAGTAAAATTAAGAGATAACCATACTGTATTTTAGGATCTGAGGGAAAAATCGTAGATTTTACTGTCGCAAACGGAGCCGGAAAACGGATGTTTGTGACAGTAAAATCTTTGATTAACCCCTGAAAATTCTAAAATACAGTTTGGTTAACTCTATTCTAATGCAAATCCGAAAAAAAAACATTTCAAATCGATTTTTTTTATATCACAAGAAGTTTGATGTGCGTCAGCCCCCTTACGTTGCTATTGGTTCCAACGGTAAATCGTAGATTTGTATGAACTTGAAAGATGACGTATGGCTACCAATCAGTAAAATACGGATAGGACCAATCAGTCATCCTTTAGTCACGTAATTTACGTATTGTATCTTACAAATATGTTAATTTCTTATCGTATCCGTAAGAGTGACGAATTATTGACTGATTGATCACTGTTCGATGAATGATAGTTAGTGGCTTAGGGAACGCTTAAAAATTGCTCTTCTAGCAAGGGCTACTGAAGCAAGGATTGTGATATCCAAACATTAGATTTTAGTTAAATAAACCTTAGGAAGGTCGAATGACATCGGCAAATGAATACTGAAGCAAGAACGAGGAAAGGGGAAATTCTAAAACCATAAATCCAAAATCACGGCAATTCACAGCAACACGAAATCAGGGTAAGCATGATCTGCTCTACGCATGGCACCCGTCACAGCCAGCTAGAATGAAGTGTTGAAAGATCTGTTTGGTGGCTGATTGGTGAATGTCATTTTCAAACCCGTAGACAAAACAAATTTAAATCGAAGCCGACATCGCCAGATTGAGCGTGCCTACGTCGCGCCGATAAGCAACATTACGTGTAGCCAATGTAAGTAGCGACCTTAACCCGACGCTGGACCTTCCCCAACTTCGGTGTTTGTTATTTGCAGACTGGGTTGTGACACAACTAAATTTCTTTAACTTCACTTGGCCTTAATGACCATGTCATCTCTTGTCATCTCTTGGCGTCTGTCCGTCCGTCCGTCGTATTTTATTTTCAAAAATATCCTCTAAAATTACTAAGAATAGGCCCGCAGCATCCTCTGAGCTTGGAGTATGAGCCATCCTAACAGAGGACCCAGAGGGAACCCCGGGATATAGAAATAGGACCCAGTATCTCCGGCTTGCGCGGTGTGACCCCTCCTAAACGGAGGCTGACCCCGAGGGTCCCGGGATATAGAAATAGGACCCATTCCGTGGTTGTGCGGGATTAATAAATACACAACCCATCTTTCGGATGGGATGTAAACTCAGGTCCACGTGTTGGAAGAAATGCCACGCTTCCTGCACGTTAAAGAACCCTTGTAGCAAGCTCTTTTTGGGGTGGTCCGTAGGTGATCGGCTACAAGGCTTAATTCCCCGCCCTTGACGATTTCACCCTACTTTTCCAGTGGCAGTCAGAATTTCTCGTCCCATGGCCATTTCCATACCCCAAAGTGATTATTTATCAACAAACTTGTTCTCGTCTTGATATAGCTGAAATATTGCTGAGTAGACGTTAAACAATATTCAATCAATCAATCAATCAATCTAAAATTACTTTTACCACGTTAATCAAACTTGGCCTAAAACATTATAAGGGTCCGAGTGTCTGAGAAGTCTAAAGATCAAAAACATGGCTGCCGTTTCTACCGTTGAAGAAATATAGAATTTACAACTGCATCGAGCAAGGTACGATATTTCTCTAATTTCTGTCCTGTTTTCACTTTTCCACAACAGTGAGAGAAAACGTTTCTCCTCTCTAGAGAGAATGTTGTTCTCGGCAAGTGATTGACTAAAATTCAATAATGACGTCAAATAATTTGCCGTTTTCTGACTTTGCCATTGTGACGCCATGGAAAAAGGCGACCATGCTTGATGACCTCACGCTCAAAGAACACATTTATTTCAGATCGTAAGAAAATGGGGGTCATTTTTGTCCAAAATCTCCGTGAAATCATTAGAGAAATAAATCCACAACTGTTTGTCGTGAGAAACGACATTTCTACACTCTCCATAGTTAAATTTTCAAATATTTTAAATGTTCGGCAAGCCTCGTGTTTAACAATTTGAAAATTTAACTATCTCTTGTGTAGAAATGTCGTTTCTCACTCCATGCAGTTGTAGATTCTATATTTCTATACTATCTATGCATCGACAAATGAATACCGAAGCAAAAATGAGGAAAGGGGGAATTCCAAAATCAAAATCAGGGTAATTTATATCCATCAAGAATTGAGATAGCATGACAAAGACAAAACACATAAACAAAAAAGAACAAGAACACCAAAACTAAAGCACTTGCATTGTAAACCCCTAAAACACTTAGGTATCATAAAGTGATCCTGAAGGGTACCCGTCACATTTCCAGTGAAAAGTCCGGTTTTGTCAACGTCAGTGTTTTCCAGTCGAGTAAAAACTCGGGATCTACCAAATTAGATCTTATCTGTGAAATATATATAAACGGTCCGTCTAATCATGGTGAAGATCGTAAAACATCTTTAGTGACAAGACAATTGCAATAGTGACTGAACATACCTTGCAAAAGTTTTGACAGTAATTTCGCTCTGTTGACAAAATCGCTGTACAAACTACATGCACGACAATAGCGAACGAGTTGTGAGAGTTCACTATTGGTTGATTGATTGATTGATTGATGTTTTACGCCAACTTCAGCAATATTTCAGCTATATTGTGGCGAGAACTATTGAGTATATTGAACAATTTTAATAAATACTATACTAAAATATTAATATAAAACCATATAACTTTATACAAGTAAAACAAATGTGTAAAATGTAAAAAATATAATAGAAGAAATTATGATTCACTATTGGAATGTCGAAATCTCACGCTTGTCGTAAAGTTTTGTTTTGAAACGTCAAGAATTGTCAATGTATAATGCTGATGATGGTGTATCGAGATTTGAGAAATATCACATATCACAATATACAAATGAAAAACCGATTTCTCTTACGTTGTTAGGGTAATATTTTGAACAAAACTGCAATCCTTTTATGCTAATCCAAAATAAAATGTATTTATCGATACTTTTTCTGTATGGTTACAATGGTACTGTCTCAATAATCGACTTAATAGTTAAATTACAAATGACTGAGACCAATCTTTTTAGCTCACCTTGGCGTCCGTCGTCTGTCGTCCATTCGTCCGCCGTAAACCTTTTTTTTAACATCTTCTCCTCTGAAACCATTAGGCCAATTTAATTCAAACGTGGCCTGTTTCATCACCAGGGTATGTAGTTTAAAAATATGTATTCGGTTGGTCCGAGGACCAAACAAAATGGCCGCTGTTACTAAAAATAGAACAAGGGTAAATTGCTGGTTTGGCATATAACCCAAAAACTGTTGCAGATATAAAAAAAAATCTGACAAAGGGTACATGTAAAACTGTTCAGAATGCCGAGATCTATTTGCCCTGCAATTTTGAAGAAAATCGGAAACCTGTGTCAGAGTTACAGCCCCTTTTTCCGTTAAATTTTAAAAACTGTAACAGATTGCAGTAAATTGTTTATTGGAAAAATGTTCAGCACATCAAGACCTACATACTCTGAAATTTTGAATGAAATCCAAATGCCTGTGTAGTAGTTATTGACTGTTTTTCACCAAAACTAATTTTTTTATGTCATATGGTTTGGGGATTATTTCCCTTTAAATTCTGTCTTCAAATCTTCTTTGGTTTACTTTTCTCTTGTAAGTTTTAGAGAAATTCCCTGCTTTCACTTAATTAAAATTTATTATTTGTTACATAAGAAAAAAAAGTGTTTTTGTACAAATTTTTACAATTTTTGCAAAAATACTTCCATAGTCTTTACTTATTTCGCATCTTAATAATTTTTGAATATCAATGTATATGGTATCCTTCAGTGATAAAATGTTACTTTCTATGTGAATAACTAATCCAGATAAGTTATTAGATAGCATCTAGGCTTCATACCATGGCTTTACATAATAATATCCTGGCTTTGCCATGGTGAGTTTTTTTTGTCATCACTGTCCGTGGTCTGTCCGTTGTTAATTTTTCATTCTAAAATCTTCTCTGAAACCGCTGGGCCAATTAGAGCCAAACTTGGTCGCAATAGTCCTTTGGTGGCCCCCTTTAAAAAATGTGTCCGGCAGGTCAACACGCCATCAAAGATGGCCGCCAATGGGATCTTTGTCGAAAAATGGAACCTATATTAAAAGATCTTCTCCTCTGAAACACTTGGGTTGTTTGGAGCCAAACTTGGTCAAAATGGTCCTTAGGTGGCCCTTTTTAAAAAAATGTCTGGCAAGTTCGTATCATATCCAAGATGCCCGCCAGCCGGGAACGTGGTTTTACCATTGGACCCTACGGGAAAGCATTCAAAGATCAATTCTGAAACACTGCGGCAATTGGAACCAAACTTGGTCACAATAGTCTTTGGGTGGTCCCGTTTAAAAAAGATATATACAGTTGCCCATGTACAGTTGATTCTCTTAAAGAATTGATCACAAACGTGGCTAGCGGCAAAAGTCAGCCGTTCATTTACATTCCAAAATAAGAGATAATATCATCTATTTTTAAACTTCATCGGTCTGGTCGGAATAAATGATCTCATATATGATTTTACCTTTAAGAAGTTTGCTATTGATTATTTAATAACCATACTGTTTTAAATCCTAATATATTATCAACAGTTCACCCCACGATATAGCTAAAATATTGCTGATTGCGATAAACGATCAATCCAGATAGGAAATGTTAATTGGCTGAAATAGTGAAAATGAGCTATGTCCAGTACATGATGTTGTGTCGACATCGCCAATATTGTCAACATCGATGGATTAAGGAGGCATTTATTTTTATGAGACATTATGATGTTGTCGTTATTGGCACCACTTCTTACAAGTGGACAACGCGATATTGACAATATTGGTACGACAATTTCAACATCGTTTCTACCTCTTAAATGTTGGCAACATCGCCGGGATTGTCGACATGGCAATGTTGACGATATCTGCACAACATTGTCTAAATCGTTTTTACATCTTACATGTTATCAACATCGCAATGTTGACGATATCGGTACCTCATTGTCTTCCTCGTTTCTACTCCTTAAATGTTGTCAACATAGTTATGTTGACAATAAATCGTTTCTACCAGTTACATATTGAAAATATCGCCGATATTGTAGACATTGCAATGTAGAAGATATAGGGTTTGACATCGATTCTACCCTTTAACATGTTGTTAACATCGCCGATATTGTCGACATCGCTTCTTCCTCTTATATGATATTGACATTGTAGACATGGCGATGTTGACATCATTGAGATCTTTTACTCCTGCATACTTTTTGTCAACATCGCTGGCATCGTTATATTTACGATATCGGTACGACACTGTCTACTTCGTTTTTTCTACTTATATTAAGTCGACATAGCCGATATTGTCGACATCTGATACTTAATGATTCTGTAAAAGACTGCACAAAACTTTAGTAACAGTTTATCCATTGCTACTGCAGGACTATGATATCGATAATTGTTCTATTTTGGTAAATGAAGCTGCAAAAGTCATTTTTATTTTTTTTAAGATATCTTTACAAACCCTTAATGATATATCCTTTATATAAACCATTAATTATAACATTGATATATTCAAGAATATACTTGAAAATTAATATTTATCTTCCTTTGTTTCCTACAGAATTGCGAAGTTGCAATGAAGAAAGATATATTGACGAAATTTCAACAATTGCGATGCCGTCAATGTTGACACCTATAAAGGATAATGTCAAAAACATATCGACATCGTGACGACTTTGCCGACATCGCTATGTGGGCGATTTTTACATTGATTAATTTCGATGTTGTCAATTACAAAACGACATCGTGACGTCAACGATGTTGACGTTGATAAAAATGACGAAAAACGGCACGACATCGAGACGACATTGACGACAGTGCGATGTCGACAACTTCGTTACAACATCAACAACTGGACATCAATTAAAGATTTAAGCAGTCGAAATTGGCATTTGAAGACTTCATTTAAATTATTCCAATTTATTGCCATATTCGGTAATTCGTTGTTTTGTTTGTACGCTTTTCAGAAAACTCCAGACTGTATGCATACTTTTAAATGACAAACCTGTTATTTCTCACACCTGTTTTAAGGCATATAATTTATTGTATAAGGTTTTATTTTGATACATTGCTAATTACAGCTTTTATTACTAAATCCCCCGCCCCTATTGAAAGGATTGTCCTGAACAATGAATTTGAGATTAATCGAAGTTATCAACAACAATAGAAATTCCTATTACAATTTTTTTTTATTAAGCAGAATTTAAATAAAATCCTGTGAATATAATAACTTAATTTCATCAAAAATTGGATAGTTATTCTAGGTACATTTTGCGGATTTAAATCTTTTGGAACAAAAACTTCTGTTGTTCACCAAGGTGTTTGATCTTTTCATATAGAAGGGCAAACGGATAATATTGTTAAAATGTGTATACAGATTGTTTGATAAACTCCTACTATTTAAATTTCAACAATATTTATGTTGATATTTGTTGTAACATAGTAAGCTTTGTTACAATGATATGAATTTAATCTAATAAATACCAAATTCATCTATTGCTAAACACAATGACACTTTTAAAGGACAATTATTGAATTATAATAAGGCACAGTCTTCTAAATCGTATGTAGGTTGTGATAGAGTTTTCATACAAAATATATGCATCTTTGTTTTATAATACACATTCCTTTCGTTTTACAAGGATGACTTTTTGGGATCTATGTAAGGAGAGGTAAAGCAAGCACCATTAATCAAGCTTTTTCATAGGAATAATAAATAACTTTTCATAACACCGTATCAAATAAATATAGTCCCTAACATTGTTTCCAGATTATTACGTGTACGTACATTTCTCATATCGAGATAGTTGAATATTTCACATTTAAAGTTCGAGGTTTACCGAAAACTTTAAAATGTGAAAATTTAACTATCGAGATTATAGAATTTATCGTAATAAACGGGAGATTGTTTCTCTAGTTCCTATTCAATTTATTTGAAGTAAAGTGATCTCCTGTCTCAAATATGCCGCCATTTTGTTGCTACTATCATTGCTATGTGTATCATTGCGCTTTTCATTGACAGGGATTTTGAGAATAATCTTTTTCATAAAAATGTCAAATTATCAATAAAATGAGTAATCTTCGTCATAAAAATATAAAAGTCCTTTCGCAAGACAATTATTCATGCGTTAATATCATAAACACCCGGTCGCAGAAATTAACACGAGATATTTACATGATTGACCAATCACCAACTTAGAACAAATCTATAAACACATTAGTTATTGTTTCGATTACTCGTCGATCAGGGGGTGTTTAAATTTGCTAGAAGTTAGAGAAATGATGCTCATGCATCACAGTAATTTCAAGACTTCTATTATTCTTTTTTGAGCGGAATTCATTACTAGATGTCGAACAACAGTACATCCATGTCTTTATTTGCGTAACGCTATTAGAAAAAACGTTCTTGCAATCGTTGACATCTGTTGCCCGACAAATATACAAATAGAAGACAATATCAACATATAAACACCCACATGGTCCTCATCGAAATAACAGCAAGAAAACTTGGCACAATATAATTGCTAGGTAGACATTGTAAACAGGTGATCAGAAACACATTTGAACGTATAAAAATTAAAATGCCAAAATCTGAAAGACGAATATGGCATCCATATAAGAAATCCTCTCTCAAGAACAAATACACAAGAACGAAATTATATAGACAGTAAAGTACCTCTCATTTTGCGGACTGCAAGGATAGACAAAGTCGAGTCTTAAATAATTAATGAAAATATATGGAGTAACCTAATACCGAAGTTACTGTTGATTTAGTTTCTGTTATGTACTGATGTGCATTTCGACAACTTATGTCGCTTCTTTGCAGATCAAAAAAACACATTTGGAAATCTGAAATCCGAAATATGTATAAAAGCTGACAGATAACAGATTACCAATGGGGCATAAACAGCAAAGTCAAAATCAGGAATGGACACAGTTATGCAAGAGAGAGAGATACTCTTTAGTTTTGAACAAAATGTTGTTAAATTTAGATATTGCAAGATTCCAAATAAAATCGGTTTTCGGGCAAGAACCTAATAACATTACAGTATATTGAAATTGTGGAAAATAATTTTAAAACAAAAATCAACATAGATGAAACTTAACTTAAATAAACCTATCAAATGTCGAGTAAAAATATAACATAGGGAAACTATTCAATATGCAGATTGAAAAATAGTAAAAACACGAGCTTTTTGGCAATTATTCCTTCAAAGTCCGCATTTGGTTTAAGTAATAATTATACCATGTTTCTTCCGAATTAATATATTTAAACAAATGAGCTGCGCGAGTTTGTTTAAATATATTAATAAGTAAGAACGTGGTATAAATGTTTTGTAATATAAATATTCATGAGTGGTTGACAGTTCGATATGTTGCTTGTACTCCTGTCCCTTTTGCACACGAGTACCTCAGTGTGCACACGAGTTCCCAAGTGTCGTCTGGGGCGAAACCGCATGGTCAGTTTTGCAAATTTCAATGGACGACAAGGAGTACATGTCTACCATGGCTAATTTGACCGACATTCCAGACTGGCTAGATTTTGATGATTTGCAGCTAACTCAGGCCGCTGAGGAAATGGAAGATGACATCAAATTATCGCAAGCTGCGGCCGAAATAGAGGATGATATAAAGATTGCCAGTGATGCAAAAACCGTAGAAGATGAATATTTACACGATATTTTTATTTCGCAATCAGCCGATATAGTGGACGTAAATTTAACAATATCTCAAGCTTAGGAAGCGTATGAAGTAAGCAGTGACGATATTGGCACGTATGACCTTGAATACCTGCTAGATCAAACTAAAACTTGTAGTGAAAACATAGCAAATCGCTTTTCGGACATGGTAACGGAAGAGGAAATAAACCAGTTAATTACTTCTCAGACTAACATTAATACTCAGAAGAATAAAAAGTGGGCTGTTAAAGTGTTTAATGAATGGCGAATGGCTAGAGGGAAAATGGCATTCAAATTCCGGAGTTGTTGACCATGGATGTTAAAACGATGGATTTTTGGCTTCAGCGATTTGTTATAGAGGCGAGGAAAAAAACGGGCACCGAGTATCCCCCGAATTCCTTGTATTATATCGTATGTGGTTTAATGAGACACTGCAGAGACAACAAATTACACAATGTTAACTTCTTTGATAAAAATGCAGATTTTGTCAATTCCGTAAAGTTCTTGACGCCCGGATGAAGGAATTACTAAGTAAAGGACTTGGTACGAAGCCGAAATGGGCTGACGCATTGTCTGAAGAAGACGGGGAAATACTTTGGTCATCAGGAGTTTTCGGACAGTCAACGGCAACCTCCTTTCAGTACACAGTATTTTTTTACGGATGCAAGATATTTGGTCTACGTGGTAGAGATGAACATCGCAACTTGCAGTGTCTGCAATTCGAACTGGGCATTGATAGTAAAGGAAAGTATATAAGGTTTATCGAACGAAACAACACAACATACAGTGGTGGTTTAGCACATCTGCAAATTTCTAACAAGGACATCAAGCACTATTGCAATGAGGGTAAGTTTTTCATTTTTTGTTATTCTATGTATGAGCCTTTGTCATAGGTGCACCTTATATACCTTCATAAGGGGACGATCATTTGATTTTCAGAGGGAGGCTTGGCCGATTTTGCCTGAAAATTTATTTATTTTCATGAAAATCTTGAACAAATTATTTATTTTGAAATTATTTATTTGCATTTTCAATAATAATTTTATATTTCAAATCAAAATTTAATTAGTTATTTTCATGACAAGCTAGATTAAAATATTTATTTTTACTGGCACCAAGATTAAACTACTTATTTACAAAATCGCCCCCCCCCCCACCTCCGAAAAGCACTGAAATGATGGTCCCCTAATAGGTGATTAGATGACAGTTAAAAGAAATATCAATCAAAAGTGTTAGGTGTTATTTCACCTGGGTCAAAATAATATTTCCTTAATAAAAAACACTGAAAATCATTGCCATCTAAATGATCATCTTAAACACTCACTGTTTGACGTGTGTTATACAAGAAATTAGTAGTTTATTTTTGAGTAAAAGTGTTTAATTAATTTTGATGCAAGTTTTGTAATATCCAGGCTTTAACAAGGCTCAAACAATCCTCCTACAAATTATCATTTTTATTTCACCTCCGCTTTGAAAAAGATCAAGGTATATACTAGTGATGGGGGTGTCCGTCCGTCCGTCCGTTACACATTTTTTATCACAGTTTCAGCTTCTTTCAATCTGCAATGGTCATGATAGCGGTATCTGTCAGTACGATTTGCACAAAACATTATTACTAAAATAGTCATAATCGCATGTTTTTACTTTCAATACTCTTTTTCAGGTCCAAGATGCATATATGACCATTTCGAGACTTATCTGAAGGCGCTTGGTAATGAGGGGTGGTTTTATCGAAAGCCGTTGACTGGTAATGGAATTAGATATGGAAAGCAGCCACTCGGCGTGGACAAATTGGAAGGGTTGATGAAAGAGATGTGTCGGAAAGCAGGGTTGACCGGTAATTTTACCAACCATTCTGGCAAAAGGACCTGTGCGACTACAATGTACAAAGCCGGTTTAGATGAACAGTCGATAATGGACCGTACTGGACACAGATCAACCGCGGTTAGGGCATATAAATCGAAAACTGATGAAGTGGAACAGAAGGTGTCGTCCGTATTGAATCCGCCCAGTAAAATTGAATATCAAAGTGAACAGATCTTGCCAAACAAAGGAGAGAAAGAATACGAACCACAATCCAAGTCCCTGAATCTTGATCAAGATGGGGCCGAAGCGTGTTACTCCGGAAATTGTAACAACCCTTCTGAGCTTCGTAAATGCTTAAATGACATTACAAACACCAGTGGAACGGTAAATTTCCATAATTGCAATTTCAGTTTTTCTTAGAGAGAATGAATCCGACTTTAAAACTTCATTTACATTATAATTTACTTTGATTAATCAAGGCTTTGTAGCAGTACTACTAAAGCATGTTGAAAATTCCTAACATAACGTTTTAAACAATTCGGTGAATTATTATTGCTTTATTTTGTTTATTTCGTGTGGAATATATCGATTCATCAGCAAGAAAACAAGATTTTTACACATTGTTTACAATTCATTTGCGAAGTATTGTAAATCAAATTTGAAAAAAAATAGTATAGCTGTGGAATAAAAGTTTTCTCATGAAGTTGTTTATTAAATAAAAGTATCACGAGATTGGGTCAGTGTCACATAGCGAACCACGAAAAAAGTACAGTAAGCCTTCAGAGAAATTCCCGATGATGGTCTTCCAAATGTTTTGATTTGATCTACACCGAAGAGAAATAAGGTGTCGAAACTGATTTTACAGTTCTTCGGCATTGAGTTATTTGTACCCACACTGTAATGACACTTGTATTGAAAGCTGTTAATGGCCCTTCAAACCTGAACTTTTCAAGATTGCTTTGCTTGGTGTGTATTGGTTATCAGATTCATGAACACCCTTAGCTATCTTTGGTGTCTTTTATCTGGATAGTTAATTGGTCATAATGTTCATCCATTGCATAATGATTTCATCTTGTTGCTTAAAAAACTAAGGAGTAAATGCGCACAGAGATTACAATGTTTTATTTGTTTACATGTAGAGGAAATATTAAAACATGTCGGGATTCATTGCTTAGTGTGACAATGTTCAATTTGCATTTTTGATTGAAGGTGGAGTAATTTGAAAAAAGGGGAGGAGCTTCAGCCATGGTACAATATGAAAATTCTCATATTGTATCATGGCTAAGCTCCACCTACTTCCATTGAAAATGAATGGGAATTCACACGTGCTATTCCAATTTATGGTCCAACTTCCAATTTCTTACATTAGACCATAGTTTTGAGAACTGCAAACATTCAAGTCTGTTAATGCATATAAACATCAAAGGAAAAATCACAATTTATGTTACAAATGAAACTTGATTACATTTATATAAAGTTTCAAATGGGCTTGTACCGTATAGATTTTTTTCCGTTTACGGAACGAGCACAAGCATTTTAAGCCAATGATGCATGAACAATATCTGACTTCAAATTTTGAAGGAAAAATAAGTGTTTATTTATATATTATTGCTTATCTTTCAAACGAAGTCAACTATTTCAAAAAAGCAAACACATTAGTTGGATAAAAAGTCATAACATTAAAAGCAAAAACTTTTTTACCTGTTATAATAAAGTTAATTAAGGTGGCTCACTCATCACTTTTTTTTAATTTGTGTCATATAACGGAACTCCGCTGGTTTTCTCCATTTCAATGGCGTAAAGAATTTTGCACACTGACCCCCACTTATAATTTTGTGAATGTCTTCTATAGGTCAAATTAAGATACCAGACAAGTTTTCACAACATTCTTGATATAACTTTTTAGCATTTAAACAAAAATCGTCCTGATGTAACAGTAAGGGAAAATCCAGAGAAATCCATTTGCCGTCAACCAAATTTTTAATGTCTTCGGTCTCCTTTAAAAGCACAAGGACCTATAAATTTCTTTTTACATATCCATTAAGTCTACAATGCTTTATAAATTTAAATAGGTTTCAAGAAATCCTGGATATAAACAACATCAGGAGTGAGCCTCCTTAAGAAAATTATTACCTTCAGGCTTTTGTATCCGCTTCGATTCTGATGACTTGTGATTTACCTGTATTTTTGTCATTTAACTAAATACAAATGTATATATTTTAGATTGTATCACAGGTGTTACATTTCGCAAATATAATTGATCAAACATAATGAAATAATTATGCATTCTAAAATCAATTTATATAGATCTGTGTGATTTTTTATCTTTCAAACTACTTGTTAAAGTCACTACCGTGATTTAATTTTGTATTTTGAAATGTTTACAAAAGTGAAACGGGTCACCCTAGACCATTTATGTCCAATAGGGTCAATGTTAAATTTTTGACTAATTTACGCTTCATTTCCTTATGTTGTTGGTATCACAGTTAATGTTGTTAAGCCTTTGACATAACAGTAACCTCACCTCCAAGCGTCACGAATGTAGAGCACCATGAGCGTAGTGAAGCGGTGTAAGAGTGGTGGGACGCTTGGGATGGGACAACACAGGTTCAGTTTTATTTTGTCAGTCTAACCCATAACTCTTTCTTTTGGTTTATTCTGTTTTTAGTCGTCCTCTAGTGTTGTTAAACGAAGTCTTGGGTATCAGAGTGTGTTATTTATCTCAATTCTCTTATACGGAATTGCTCTTTGTCCAGTACCTTATCGGTTTCTTTATATTGTCCGTACTATTGTCTAACATATTACCATATCCAAATCTCTAACCTCTTCGCTTTGCAACGATATTAAGGCCAAATTCTATTAAAATCATTGATAAATCGTTTATTTCAATTTTATCCACTCTGTTTTGCGTTTATATCGCATATTGTTTTTTGAACTGGAAGAGTATATTTATATCTACTATTTTTTCCAAACAACAGTGAAGGTAGTCATGTGACCTTAGTAATATATCAGATCACACGAGTTCACGAGTTTCAACCCCAAAGTCCAGGGGTATACTGCGAATTCTTGGGCGTGATTTTGATATTGCTGTTTTCATTATGATTCAAACTTCACAACAAATGCTGCACAAAGATTTTTTGAGAGGTATATTACAGAAATTTAACCTTTTTTATCGACGGTAAACAAAAATATCGGTCAAAGTTGCACTTAAAACGATTGATTGATTGATTGAATATTGTTTAACGTCTACTCAGTAATATTTCAGCTATATCAAGACGAGAACAAGTTTGTTGATAAATAATCACTTTGGGGTATGGAAATGGCCATGGGACGGGAAATTCTGACTGCCACTGGAAAAGTAGGGTGAAATCGTCAAGGGCGGGGAATTTAGCCTTGTAGCCGATCACCTACGGACCACCCCAAAGAGAGCTTGCTACAAGGGTTCTTTAACGTGCAGGAAGCGTGGCATTTCTTCCAACACGTGGACCTGAGTTTACATCCCATCCGAAAGATGGGTTGTGTATTTATTAATCCCGCACAACCACGGAATGGGTCCTATTTCTATATCCCGGGACCCTCGGGGTCAGCCTCCGTTTAGGAGGGGTCACACCCCGCAAGCCGGAGATACTGGGTCCTGTTTCTATATCCCGGGGTTCCCTCGGGGTCCTCTGTTAGGATGGCTCATTCTCCAAGCTCAGAGGATGCTGCGGGCCTATTCTTCAGCCGGGACCGCGCACGGCGGCACTTAAAACGACATTTAAACTAATATTGATGCCAAATTAACACTTTGCGCAGCAGTTTTTACTGAGGACTCTGTCTGCAGAATTTGTACAGCCCAGAATTAATAAATTCCAATGAGCGCTTGCCACTGGACTCTTCAATGTTAATAGTGTACAAGTTTCTGGATGTGGGTTAATTTTAAAACACAGTAGTGACAGAGACAGATTGCAACTGTTCCAGGAAAGTATATATCGCCGCCAAATTCGGAATACCGATTCAAGGACGTACAATGAGATATTAATTGAACGTTTTGAATACTTAATACGGTTTTCATTTTCTGTGTGTGTTATTTTCATGAATTTGTTTATGTTTAAACACAGATGGATGCATTGTTTGAACTGCATTTTCCACTCGAGGAAAAAAAAGCCTTAACATCCTGCCTTCCCCACCGTGGCCTTCCCTTACTTCGCTATATTATGTCTAGACTATCGGGTATCCTTCTTCCATTAAGGATATATTGTTAGTTGATTCTCTTCTCAACATTTTTATTCTCACCATGGACCGTTTCAAACTGTGTTATTATTCTGTCTTAGGAAAAAAGGATGCATGTTACTGTCAAACTACTTTGTCGGCAATTATAGAACTTCACATGATAGTTTTTCGTCATACAAAACAAATTTATTTATTTCTCTTTCTTTTCTTTTATTTACTTATTTTTTTTGGGGGGGGGGGGGTCTCGAAGAAACTAAATGGAAGGAGAACAGCCCGGGGAGAACACATGATATTGATTTCCCCCTATTTTGTCTATGTAAAAATAAAGTCAAGACAGTCCAAATAAAAAATCTACCTGCGAACTCCTGAAGACATTTTGCATTCTTACAGTACACCCTTAGTGTAAAAAATAAACAACAGCTAGGAATATTCATCGTTTAAATTTCTTATTGAATATCCCAGAACTGAGGGAACCCTCAATGGCAAAGATAGATAAGTTGCAAATATAGCAAATTTCATGTTTTTGCACCTGACCTAATCAATAATTGGGCATTGATTTAAAATTCAATACCTAATATTAAATTTTCTTTAACATAGTTCTCCTTTCATTTGAGCCCATAAAACAAAAGTAGCTTAAAACTATATTTGTTCAGGAAAAAATCAAAGGAACCTAATTGTGTTCTTGAAAAGGGGGGACTGAGGGGGTCTCATCCGGAAATCTGAACACTACATGTATTTATTCTAAATCTGGAGATCCCAAACTCAAAGAATTACTCATGAAATTATGAGTCCTGGTACAATTATTTACCGAAAACCCTGACTTAAATTATAAAAATCTTAAAAACGTCCAATCCTGAAATCCCGAGATGATCTACACTCCAACTTCCCTCAATGAAAGTGCCACGTTATCTTTATATTTTGAACAAACAAAATTTGTGAACACTTATATGTCAAAAAGCTATTATTTTAATAATTTTGAAAATTACAAAATTACCAATTATGTTCAAAGAATTTTTTTGTCTGAAAATTTCACTGAAAATCTAGTAGAAATTAAAAAAAACACTTAAAACTCATGTAAATTCATGAAATATGAGGCAAAGGCCTATCATTAACAGGATAGAAGTCAACTTCCTATATTGATCTAGTGTATATATAGACATGGGTCTGCCCAAGTTTTTTCAGGTTTCAACTATATGAATGGGTAATGTTTTTTGATATCCTCAGCTGTTCATAAATGCCTAACTTTAGTTGCTTTAAATAAAAAATCTAAATGACACAACACATTATTTCAACATATAAAACATTCAAGTAATAGATTGAGTTTTGCTTATAAATTTTCCATTTTGCTCCAGTTTAATAAAAAAAACATCTGAAAGAATTGCAAGCATAATTTTGGTAGCAATTTAGTGTCATGCATGTACTGTCAGTCTAAACCCCTCTTTTACTAGCCCTTAATAAAAGCTAGAATCTCATGTTCGAAGATAAATTTTAACTATCAACCAGGCCTGTGATTTGTAAAGACTGACTTTGTACTCTGAGTATCAGTCGTAGGGTCAGTGGATATAAACAGTATTCGCACTATCGCAGTACATCAATTTTTCTAGCATTTATAAACAAACTATATTTGACTGAAGTTAAGTTTAAAAGGACAATAACTCTGTGAGAAAAGGTTTGACAACTCTGACATCACAATATGCACAACTGTAGGCATTGTGGTTAACGAAACTGTCAAGTTTGGTTGCAATCTTACATATCAATTAGAGAAGTGGAGCCCACAAATTTTGTGACGGACGAATACATGATGAGACAGCCAAGACATAAACAATATTTCTTCCCCTAAAAATATATTACTAACAGACACAACTATTTTGAACAATGCTATATTTCATGATTAGAAAAGCGTGAATTTGGTTGCATGGATATATATTTTTATTTAGAATTTCTGATTAATTATACCCTTATGTGTAAGTATTTCAGTTGGTGTTTAATGATAATAGCATACATCCTTCACAGAAAAGAAACTTAAAATTTTGGAAAAAACTCAAACCATCCCCTTTTTCTGTGATCAGTGACGCATGAAATTGGTGGCATGGGTAAATCATTATGATTTTTGTTAGTTTATATCCTTATGTATATTTATATAAAGTTTCATGATAAAAGCAAAATCTTTCAAAGTTAAAAAAAAAACTTCAACTTAAGGGTAAACCTCAAAACTACTCCCCTTTTTCCATGATCAGTGAAGCATGAAGTTGGCAGCCATGATAAAATTTTTATTATGATTTTTTTATATGTTCTGGCCCTTACAATGCTTACACAACCTTGAAAATAAAGAAAAATTCCGTCCTCCTGATTCCATAGTGTATGCTAAAAAGAAATATAAATAATCTTCCCTTTGAGTGGTTTAAACTAAATTTTCTGACTTGCAAAGTTTCGAAAATAATAAAATTTATCAGGCTCACACGCAGAATCAAATGACTTTCCCTCAAATGAATGTCAAAAACTCTGCTCCGTATGTTTATAAATCTGGTGGCCTGGTGCCAGAATGCATGCATATGTTATAATGTTATTATATGAACTAGCTTTTAAAAATCAAAAGCAGTTACAGATACAAATTGTATAGATGACTGTTATCTGCTTATATTGTTAAAGTGTTAATTGTAAACTACATAACCCAAAACATTAAAAGAAGTATGAAAATTCAATAAAAAATGTTCTGTCACTAAGGATGCCCTATAAAAGAGTTTATCCAGAATTTCTGCTGTATAAAATGAATCTTACCAATTATTTTTGTTATAGGTCTAAGGTATTACATTTGTAATTCATAAAAAAAGATTACTGTAGTAATTTGCAAATGAAATTTGAAGAAATGTGCTTTTGAAAAAAAGTTCAATAGTGGACATGTGCAAAATCATTCACCTGAAAATAGAGAAATGAGAATGGAAAGAAAGTTGTAGACTTCTGGTCAGATTTGAACTGACACTTTCCACTGAAAACAATGGATGTACTACTATTATACTACAGAAGCTTCAAGTTTTAATGTTTCCATGCTGAACTAAATTTATAACAATCTAGAAAACATGACAACTCAAAATTCCCACTAAAGACTTTAAACAAGACAAATATTTGGCATATGTACATCGTTGTGCCCCAGATACGAATAAAGAAAAAAACACAAATATGAAAAAATAACATAAGTACAGGTCAAAGGTCGAAGAGGTCAAATGGGGTTATACACATACATGTATATCTTTATTATTTACCAAACTGAGAACATATTTGCTCTACTATGTAAACATAAATTTTGTCTAAATGAAAAAGTGTCCCTAGCTAGTGGATTTTATTTTAAGGAAATTTATTCCATGAGGATAAAA
Source organism: Modiolus philippinarum (assembly GCA_002080025.1). Classification (NCBI taxonomy): domain Eukaryota; kingdom Metazoa; phylum Mollusca; class Bivalvia; order Mytilida; family Modiolidae; genus Modiolus; species Modiolus philippinarum. The sequence continues at coordinate 108,353 of MJUU01025241.1, forward strand.
TACCACTGATATCCTATCCCTGGATACTATTTTCCCACGTAAATATGTTCCTTTGGATACTACTTTTGTAACGTTTCTATATCTGATAAACATTTTATCTCATGGGAATTGACTATAGTAGGGATAAAATAAATTGTTTCACATTAAAAAATAACATCCATCCATGTCAGAAATTAAGGGCTACGCCGAGCCCAGCATGATCGACCACTGAAATTCAGGGTTGATTTAGAAATAAATTGTCAATTTGCCCATCCGACAAGTCACCAATAAATATTACTTGCCTTTCCACATTCAGTGGGAAGAAAACAAAATTTCAAGTTGACAAGCCGACAAGTCAGCATCGAATTCAACATGCCCTGCTCAGATTTTACTTGCCGCGGGCAAGCAGGAGAGCAATTGTTTCAATTGGCCATGTAGTTTCAGAGGAGAAGATCTTTGAAAGTATTTTCCCATAGGGTCCAATGTTAAAACTATGATCCCCGCTGGCGGCAATCTTGGATATAGAACGGATCTGAAAAACAACTTGTTTGCAGGGGGACCACCTAAGGACTATTGTGGCAAAGTTTGGTTTCAATTGGCCATGTAGTTTCAGAGGAGAAGATCTTTGAAAGTATTTTCCCATAGGGTCCAATGTTAAACTATGACCTCCGCTGGCGGCCATCTTGGATATAGTGCGGATCTGAAAAACAACTTTTTTGCAGAGGACAATCTAAAGACTATTGTGGCCAAGTTTGTTTTCAATTGGCCATGTAGTTTCAGAGGAGAAGATCTTTGAAAGTGTTTTCCCATAGGGTCCAATGTTAAAACTATGATCCCCGCTGGTGGCCATCTTGGATATAGCCTGGATCTGAAAAACAACTTTTTTGAAGGGGACCATCTAAGGACTATTGTGGCCAAGTTTGGTTTCAATTGGCCATATAGTTTCAGAGGAGAAGATCTTTGAAAGTATTTTCCCATAGGGTCCAATGTTAAAACTATGATCCCCGCTGAGGGCCATCTTGGATATAGCGCGGATCTGACAAACAACTCTTTTGCAGGGGACCACCTAAGGACTATTGGGGCCAAGTTTTGTTTCAATTGGCCCAGTAGTTTCAGAGGAGAAGATCTTCGAAAGTGTTTTCCCATAGGGTCCAATGTTAAAACTATGATCCCCGCTGGCGGCAATCTTGGATATAGAACGGATCTGAAAAACAACTTCTTTGCAGGGGGATCACCTTAGGACTATTGTGGCAAAGTTTGGTTTCAATTGACCATGTAGTTTCAGAGGAGAAGATCTTTGAAAGTATGTTCCCATAGGGTCCAATGTTAAACTATGATCTCCGCTGGTGGCCATCTTGGATATAGCCTGGATCTGAAAACAACTTTTTTGAAGGGGACCATCTAAGGCCTATTGTGGCCAAGTTTGGTTTCAATTGGCCCAGTAGTTTCAGAGGAGAAGATCTTTAAAAGTATTTTCCCATAGGGTAAACTATGATCCCCGCTGGCGGTGAGCTAAAAACAATGAAAAATGTAAATAATAAAAATGCTTTCCTCAAAAAATCACGGTCAAATTTACAAAATAGTCCTTTGAGTTGTTTTACTCCCCTTTGGGTCGTTGTCTCTTTGACACATTCCCCGTTTCCCTTTTTTTTTCTAAAGTATTCTCCCGCCGTGCGCGGTCCCGGCTTATGAATAGGCTCGCAGCATCCTCTGAGCTTGAGTATGAGTCTTCCTAACAGAGGACCCCGAGGGAACCCCGGGATAAAGAAATAGGACCTAGTATCTCCGGCTTGCGGGGTGTGACCCCTCCTAAACGGAGGCTGACCCCGAGGGTCCCAGGATATAGAAATAGGACCCATTCCGTGGTTGTACGGGATATATAAATACACAACCCATCTTTCGGATGGGATGTAAACTCAGGTCCACATGTTGGAAGAAATGCCACGCTTCCTGCACGTTTAAGAACCCTTGTAGCAAGCTCTTTTTGGGGTGGTCCGTAGGTGATCGGCTACAAGGCTAAATTCCCCGCCCTTGACGATTTCGCACTACTTTTCCAGTGGCAGTCAGAATTTCCCGTCCAATGGCCCTTTCCATACCCCAAAGTGATTATTTATTAACAAACTTGTTCTCGTCTTGATAAAGCTGAATTATTGCTGAGTAGACGTTAAACAATATTCAATCAATAAATCTAAAGTATTCTCTTTATGTTATAATGGATTTTATGAATCATTTTGAATATGTGATATTCTATAAAATGAACAGTAATAAATTTTTCACGCACCTAAAATTTTCCAATCGTTTGATTTTTTTTTGATATTTACAGTATTTAATCTATAAATGTCTGTATAAATTTTTAGCATTTTTCAACAATTTTTACCGTTCCGTTTTGTCTCTACTGATCATCAAAGATTGTATATTTCCTCATAATATTTGGTCTGTTCAGGACTTGCTTCTTGTGTATAAAATAGGCCCTAATTGAAATTGTGTTATTTACTAAAATTAGATATTGTACAGCCGGACGGTAAAGTCGATAATGGCGTCCTTTGTCATGACGCGAGTCACGTGACTTTTTTGACGAAATGGCAGTAGCCTTTTTATTCCCGGAAACGAGTTGGAAAATCGTGTCACAATAATAATCGTCATTATTTAAAACAAAAACAATGATACTGTTCGAATTCAATATCATTTGTCGTTCTAAAAATGTCAACAATACGCGTGAAATATGTATAGTTTCTATGCAATTTGCACAAATAAACAACGTGGAATGAAGTGGCCTAGTTTGGAAAAAGCGAGAAAAAGACCGAGGGCATTAGTGTTTCACAAAAACACATCATGTTATCTCTATGTTCTGCATGTAGTAACAGCAGCCATGTTGTTTGGTCTAAGGACTTAAAAATTAAAACTTTAAAAGTATATAAATTGGTAATAATTCAGGCCAAGTTTGGTTCAGCAGGTTCAGATGAGATTTTTAAAACTTAACGTTATCAGTTGTCATTTTTGTTTCAGAAATACAATGGTAATTTTTTTAGAAGTGAATATTTGTCCATTTTTCCTGTGAATGAGGTCTAAAAACGTATTTTTTCAATCATATTTGTAATGAGGACATCGATTTGTCATTAAGATACCAATCCATAGATTTTGTTATGTGAATGGTAAAGACGGATTCAATTAAATTCAAAACTAGAAAAACTGTGAGCAAAGCTTACTGATATACAGCCCCCGCTCCACCATTTGATAATCAATCAAATCAAATTCTAAATTAGAAGATGGAAATCTACATTATGTCACACAGACCATGTCAAAGTTTCATGAAAAACTGATCATTGGTTCAAGAGGAGTAGTGGATAAGAGATGGGTACCCACTTGTAATGTACTGTCAAAGTCCATGTTTTGTTATGGGAAACCCCAAAAATCAATCAAATCAAAATCTGAAATAGGAGGTGCACATCTACATAATGTAACAAAGACTGTAAAAGTTTCATGAAAATCTATTCAGTGGTTCAGGAGGAGTAGCGGATAAGAGATGGCTACCCCCTTGTAATGTTATGACCAAGTCCATGTTTGGCTATGGGAAGCCCCAAAAATCAATCAAATCAAATTCTGAAATAGGAGGTGCACATCTACATTATGTCACAAAGACTGTGTTTAAGTTTCATGAAAATCTATTCAGTGGTTCAGGAGAAGTAGCGGATAAGAGATGGGTACCTTTATGTGTACATGTAATGTAATGGCAAAGTCCATGTTTGGCGATGGGAAACCCCAAAAATCAATCAAATAAAATTCTGGAATATGAGCTGCATATCTACATTATGTCATAAAGACTGTGTTCAAGTTTCATGATGATCTGTTCCGATTCACTTTCTTGCCTATTGGCAATTGAAAGTCGAAAAACAAAACACCCAATTATTTTGAAAATAGCCGAATTCTACAAATCACTTGTAGCATTAGGCAAAGAAGTCATTTATGTTTGGATCCCTAGTCATGTGGGGATCTATGGAAACACAGTTGCTGATCAGGAAGCCAAGGATGCACTAGATGATGAGATGGCGGATTGTCCAGTACCATACACTGACATGAAGCCTTTAATTGTTAAATACATTTTAAAGTTATGGCAGGCCAAATGGGATCTGCAAATGAATAATAAACTGCATGGAATACAGTCAGACGTCGGTAAACAAATTGGTTCCTGTGGTAAAAACCGTAGGGAACAGGTAGTGTTGACCCGATGTCGTATTGGACATACTAGAACAACACATAGTTTTATCCTCAACAGTGATGATCGACCTGAATGTATTCCATGCAATTGTCCTTATACAATTCAACATGTTTTAATTGAATGTGTAGATGTTGCCGATATCAGGCGTGATTTTTATTCTGCTGATTGTCTTAAAGACCTATTTACAAACGTCGCTGGCGACAAAATCGTTCAATTTTTAAAAGCAATCAATTTATTTAGTAAGATTTAAATAGATCAATTTTAAACAAGTTTCTAATTTCTAATATTGTTATTGTTAAACCAAAAATTTAATAATATGTTTTTTTGCATTTTACACATTTGTTTTACTTGTATAAAGCTATATGGTTTTATATTAATATTTTATGTATTTATTAGAATTTTTCAATAAACCCAACAGTTCTCGCCACAATATAGCTGAAATATTGCTGAAGTTGGCGTAAAACATCAATCAATCAATCAATCAATCAAGTTTCATGAAAATCTATTCAGTGGTTCAGGAGGAGTAGCGGATAAAAGATGGGTACCCCCAATGTGTACATGTAATGAAGAAGATGGCAAAGTCCATGTTTGGCAACGGGAAACCCCAAAAGTCAATCAAATCAAATTCTGAAATCAGATGTGCACATCTACATTATGTCACAAAGACTGTGTTATAGTTTCATGAAAATCTATTCAGTGGTTCAGGAGGGGAAGCGGATAGTGATGGGTACCCCCATGTGCACATGTAATGTAATGGCAAAGTCCATGTTTGGCAATGGGAAACCCAAAAAAGGAAACAAATAAAATTCTGAAATAGGAGGTGCACATCTACATTATGTCACAAAGACTGTATTTAAAGTTTCATGAAAATCCATTCAGTGGTTCAGGAGGAGTAGCGGATAAGAGATGGGTACCCCCATGTGTACATGTCATGTAATGGCAAAGTCCATATTTGGCAATGGGAAACTCCCAAAATCAATCGAATCAAATTCTGAAATAGGAGGTACACATCTACATTATGTCACAAAGACTGTGTTAAAGTTTCATGATAATCTATTCAGTGGTTCAGGAGGAGTAGCGGATATGACATGGGTACCCCCATGTGTAACGGACGGACGGACGGACACCCCCATCACTATATACCCCCACTTTTCAAGCGGGGGTATAATGACTCATAATTGAGTTATTATCAAAGTACTTTGTAATACATAGGCTAGAATATAAATACATTAAAGGTTGATTAGAGAGATTAATTTTACCTTAATATGCCTTGATATTGGAATAAATTCCAGGAAAATTATAAGTTAGTAGCATATATCAGTTAAGTCATGTATTATCTCTTAACATAAACGATTATTGCATGAACACGTGGAAAAGTACAAAAAATATCATTTTCATATTTACATTGAAAGTTTCTGAAAATGACCAAAAGCGATCGGTAGGAATTAAGTATTAAATTCTGTGAAGATAACATCAAATCATTGAGATGCAATAAACTAATTGCTTCTGTGTGAAAGATAGATGGGCTAAATATTTAAAAAGTCCACCTATGATATTATCAATATATAATTCTGTACAATTTACGTCTCATTTGTGAAGATAACATCGCATAATATGATGACTATATACATAATACGGTTGCAGTAATACGAGATTATGAGCGTCAGTAAAACACGTAACGAGAATTCAATATATTTCAAAGAAATATGAATAAACATCAAATCAAATTCAGCAAAAGAAGTCATACATACATTCATTAGTAGCTTAGATAAATGTTTTTTTTTTTTAATTTTTTTCATTCCTTTACAAATTATTATTCTTTGGCTCTTAAAGAATTAATCCTATCTCATGATTACAAGAGTCCCTTAACAACAAAGTCAAACAACTATCCCCAAAGACAAATCCAAGTTTGATAATTATCCTATCATCTTCATCAAAGAACAATATATTTATACCCCCCGCGGGAAGTATATAGTGTTCGTGATGTCCGTCGGTCCGTCCGTCTTTTTGTAGGTCAAAAGCTGGTATACACAACTCCTCCTAAAGCACTGATTCGATTTTCTTGAAACTTATGCAGGAGCTTAATTACATATTGTAGATGTGCACTATGTACTTTGTTTTCTAATAATTTTTTTTCAGAGTTTTTAAATGTTTTAGACTTTGTCATTGTACCTCAAAGCAAACCATATGGTGACCACATGGTAAGCTCGTATCCACAACACAACTTCTCCTAAACCACTGATTGGAATTTCTTGAAACTTATGCGGGAGCTTAATTACATATTGTAGATGTGCACTATATAATTAAATTGTTTTCTAATAATTCTTTTTTAGCTCACCTGGCTATGCCAGGTTGAATTTTTGCCATCACTTGGCGTCCGTCGTCCGTCCGTCCGTCGTAAACTTTTTTCAAAAATCTTCTCCTCTGAAACTACTGGGCCAATTTAAATCAAACTTGGACTGGATCATCACCAGGGTATGTACTTTCAAAATTGTATCCGAGGAGTCTGAAAACCAAACAACATGGCTGCTGTTACTAAAAATAGTACATAGGGGTAAATTGCTGTTTTTGGCAAATAACTTTAAAACCGTTGCAGATATAAAAAATCTGACATGGGATAAAAGTGTTCAGAATGCCGAGATCTATCTGCTCTGCAATTTGTAAGAAAATCGGAAAACCTGTTTGAGAGTTCTAGCCCTTTTTCCGTAAATTTTTCAAAATTTGCGGATTTTTCATTTCAAACACTGTAACAGATAGAGTTGAAGTGTAAATTAAAAAAAATTAAAAAAATGTTCAGCATATCAAGATCTACATTCTCTGAAATTTTGAAGAAAATCCAAAGGCCTGTGTATGATTTATTGGCCGTTTTCACCAATTTTTTTTTCCCACTGCCATATAGTTATGGGTTATTTCCCTTTAAATTATGTGTTCAAATCTTCTTCGGTTTACTTTTCTCTTTTAAGCTGTAGAGAACTTCCCTACTATCACTTCATTTAAAAAATTATTTCTTCCATAATTTAGAGAAAAAACATTGTTTTTGTGCAAATTTCTGCAATTTTTTGCAAAAATACTTTCTTAATCTTTACCTTATTTCATGTTGTAATGATTTTTCTATATTAACATATTGTGTATATTACAGGGACTTTAGTGTGTAATCACTATGACCTCTGCTGACATGAATGTTGCATTAGTTTATCAGCTTCATTGACTGCTTAATGTTAAAAATATTAGTAACTAAAACCGATGAATTAATCTTGAAAACCACTGAATGGATTTGAACAGAACTTGGCATTAATGATGCTTATGAGGTGCTGACTATAATATATATATGTATTGTGACTTTTATGCCTAAATGTCATCCAACATGGCCATCTGCGGGAACTTAATTTATTACTCGACTGTATGGAAAGAGCATACAAAGAATTTTTTATGAGAAACAACTTGGCTAGTCACAATGTATCTTAGATGGTCCCCTTCAAAACAGATGTCCTTCAAGTCTGCACCTTATACAAATTGGCTACCAATGGGAAACATAGTTTAATATAGGAGTACATTCAAAGATCTTCTTCTTTAAAACCATTTGGCCAGTTGGAAAT